>LUCH01017458.1:0-37929 GCA_013368495.1 Paragonimus heterotremus
CAATTTGAACAACATGTACAGATGATACAAAGATTATTGTACAGGAATGAAACATCGTTCGCAAACAAAATAAGGAAATCTCTACATGTACGTTGGAACGTCACAAGTCTGCCTGAAATTTGAACACTTTTTAGTAGCAAAAGAAGTTCGGGCGTTACTCTGGCGACCTCGATCACCAATTCTTAATCCTGTTAGCCACGCTTGCGATAGGTTGGATAACACTGCTAACGGTGTCAGTAACATTGCAACTCCATCCCTACTGTCGATTAGTCATTGCAAAAACATCCTATATAAGACAACAAGTGGGGTGAATCAAAGCGACATTGCTCACATACAGTAACATCGTAGGTGAAGATTGTAGTCAAACCTCTTGAAAATGGAAGTACTGTGTTGGTTATCCATGGAAGTAGAGTATTCACCATAGTCTGGAAGAGATGTCACGTGAGAACGAGATCGCATTTTGAATGGCTGCTACCCTTAGCATTTCGAAACACATTACTTTATACTAAAACCAGCACATTCATGAAGCATACCATATCCACCTAGCACACTGGGATAGCGCTGATGACTTAATTATACTCGTCTTTTATGTACCAGAAGTTCACTCACACATCGTGCTCACTCGGCCGGAAAACACACTTCTTGGTTCGTGCAATATTTCTACATTCCAAGTAGCTACGAGCCCAATTACGCATATGATCACGGCACAGGAACACGCCTCATTGTTAGGCGCTGATGAAAAGATAAATTCCATGTTGTGGTTACCATCACTGGCCTGACGGTAGCCACAGATAGACGTTCATTGTTAACATACGTTTACAGTATTCTGATGGAAATTTTCGTAGTGCAATATATCTGAATTCACCGGTCCTTCATAATTAAGTCGACGGCCATCCATCCACACAGTGTTTGATCCTCACGTTATAACCAAGTCAGCATAAAAAGCCACCGCACATAACAGCCAAGTAGTCTTTTCTATTACTGTTTAATTTAGAAATCTTACTTTTTGTTTAGTACCGATATTCCAATTCTTACTTGATTTTTGTGTGTGTTGCTAACCGTGGTTCTTCCGAAATTGTTGGGAATCTAATCAGCATTCTCTGCTCAGTCACAATCTTAACTTGAATACCCTGAAGCAACCAGGTCATTCTGACAACCTAGCTGTTGTGTATGGATCGCGTTGACACGTCTAAGGTTAACACCATTCAAGTAGTAAACTGACGGTCTTGCCTATACGTGTTATGTCAGACCAGGCTAGCTGGGGCTTACTTGCCTGTCGATGTTTGTCCAAATTAGATAGATCGAACAATTAGGGATGTCTCCATTGCGCGAATCAGTGGACCGGGCAGCGTTGTAGCGTTCACAAGCGACAAGATGATAGGTAACACACTTTTTAGTGCAGAAAACCTGAACCGCCAAAGAAAAAGCGGTTTTACTACCCTTACCAATCATTTTGTTACTGATCGTATGGTAAAGCAAATTAGTTTTCGTCGAATTGTTTATAGCATCAGCAACTGATCGCCGGAGGCGGATGAGTCAGCCAAACCTTGATTGTTGAGCAATTCACCTTTTCGGTTAAGCGTGTTTTCACATGACGTCTGGATGCCATACTTTCCTCAAACGAATGGTTACAGTAGACAGTAAACCTTGTTGTCTAATATGATAGGCCATTTCCACATTGTGGTTAGTCAGGTTTCTTGAACAGCAGTAACTAATTGTATGATGGCTTGGAAGAGGGTGCGCATTTTGGGCACGAAATCCGATTTGTGAAGAAATTGGACACGCACGTTTTTTACTCGACACCATTTGGTGGAGGTAGGATTAACATCGTCTGCCGAACATCAACTGAGTGAACATTTTTGTCAACTTGTTTTCCAATGAGTCTAAATAGCTTGTCATACTTAACCGGTAAAACACACGAAACGACTGAAGATGTGACTGACCTTAACAGTACACAAGCGGTAAAAACGGCAAAATTCCAATTCTTCATTGTCCTTCCGGTTACTTGGATCACATATTGCAGTATTTTCACGTCACTATGGGTTGCACGTTTTCATTCATGTGGTCTCGGTATCACTTGCTATTCGACACTTAATGAGTCACATCAGTGTAGTTAGGATGGGATGGAGATATGTCTGTTGCGCCGTCTTTATTGCCAGGACACACCGACGATGGCAAACCTGAGTGGGACATATACTGTCTGTGATGTAGTTAGTTCAAACCCAGTCGAATGCCCAGTCGAATGTAGGCAGGTATGCTCAAAGCAAGCATTCTAACCAAACACCGTCTGTTTTCAATTACATGTACACAATCTTATAAGGCTTGACTATCTAGTAGACCAATCTACCCTAAATGAGCTAAACGCTTCCTGTCCGCGATAGCCTGAGTGCCATGAGATGACCAAACAACAAACCGGTAGGATCGACAAGTTCCTTATGGGAGGAGCAATCTGCGGGTTGTGCTAGGCCTGTGGACCCGGACACAAAATTTGCAATGCGAACCAAAGGGCTTAACCAAGATAGTACGCATGACTCGAGTCTCTGTGGCACGCCCGAATATTTGAATTTTTTTCACATTCTCACTGAACTGCGAAATGAGAAGGGCAACGAAATAGGGTGGATGGGTGGTCCGGACCGATAATAGGCCGATGGATGTGATTCAAATGTCATGTGTGCACTGATTGAGCAACAAGTGAAGTGAGCAGCATACAGCACACATATTGGTTTCATCTGTGCAAACTAGATGCAAGGATAATATGAAGACAATAATTCGACAGTGAGGAGATGAAGCATAAAAATAACAGTAAGATTAATAGTCAGTGTCTGTGCAATGATAACTAATGCTAAGTTCACTGTTATCTGCTTCTGGACACGCGAAGTTGGTTTCATAAGATGTATCGCTAGCGCCCCGGAAAAAAGTCAAAGCGCGTTTGTTTACAGTCTGGCAAACAATGCGGAAGGATTTATATTGCGGCCAGCTTCAAACAACTGTTTTTTTATGGCACTCTTAGCCGTTCTAATGTTGCTACTTAGAAGCCAAATCCTGCCCAACAGTAGAAAACGTTCAAGCTGTTGCTTCACCACTGGTGGGATCCATGAGATATCGACCAGCTGTCTGCCAAAGGGGTCAGTAGCCAGCTAGTTCGGGCCAAAATGGGTGATCAGGCTTCATTGTCGTTTGTCCGGACTTTGGATCATTCTGTAGTGGACCTAAACGCTATATATAATTCAGATGTGAATACGAAATCAAAAAGTGATAAAAAAAATGACAACAACTGACTCACAGTAGTTCGTGAAGGCGCGTCGTTTAGAGTTCCACCACACAGAATGGAGTATCCATTTGATGCGATCTGTCGTATACTTTCCAACTAACGTTGGAGGTCACAACGAAGATAATTCCGATGACAGATGAGTTTGGAAATCTGCCGAAATAAAGGCAGATTCTGTTAGTCGTTAACTCTCCCAAAATCCGTACACACGCGACACTGAACGCAAAGAGAGAACACACGGCTCGCAACCTTGGAAGTGTAATTTGTATTGTTAATTGATTCGACTCACATGTTTTAAACGAGTGTACATGTGAATTTGAATGAGGTGAAAAATGTATTTTAAAAAACAGTGATAATTATGCAATACAGTTCTAACATAAAGCGCAATGGCTTTTCATTTAGGCAAGATTTCAGTCTATTCCAAATCTAGTTGTCACAAACGTACTCTTTGACATAACTAACTCCTACGGATAATCACAACTAAAGTGGAAATTGTTAAAGAGTAAACAAATGGGTGCGAACTGAATATGTTGTCGATTTACATAAACCCGTTGCGAATGATAATTTAGAAAAAACCGTTATGCTATATTTCTTACATCTGTAGTGATCGGCGATCGTGTGGCTTCTCTAAGGATCCCGACTGCAACCGTGTTTTCCTGCTTGTCTGTTGTGTACGTATGATTCTATGTACGCCTGCAACAGGAGGCCTGATACGAACTCAGTGCCACTTTCTTCAGTCGTGCAACTAATTGCACGCAGTGAATGCTTGCCCCTTTTATTAACGACTCATCTATTATTTCATTCTTCAAGGTCGTTTAACCCGAACCTATTCGAGCGTTATTGATAAATTGATTGAGAGTTGTTTAACGCACTCGAAGGTTCCACGCATTTTTCGCTTGGCGCGCTTTTGAGTGCCGTCGAGTGGGCTGTAGCCCATCTCGCGCTTCTCTTCTTTTCCTCTTGGTTGCTGCCGTTGATCCCAGACTAGGCTAGAGCTAACTACTTATCATATTTCCAAATATTGCTGGAAATATACGGTTTGTTTCCAAACTCCACCGTGTTCTCTAGTTCGATGCCTGTTGGGACTACGTTACGATTGCTCTTCAGGAAAGGCGTCTTAAATTGTTAGTGGACGAGGGTCTAGCGCATACCCACTTGTCCACTACACATCTTTCCTCATAACTGGAATACGCGTTTTACACAGTTTTGAGGACTGGTCAATTTTTCGCTATTCTTTGGAGAAAACAACTTTCAACTTCCCTTTGCTTAAAAAATTCTACCTATTTTCACAGACTTTTGTCAGAATATTCTGCAAGTTGATTGCAGAGTAGATAACACGCATATGTGCAGGCGAATTTAGACAGAATATGGTGTGCTACACAAGTTACAATATAACTAAAATACAAGGAAGGAAGAAACTATTATGCAAGCGCTATCATACACTGTGTGTTTGAGCTACCTGTAACACCACAACAAAACTGTGATTAACTGAAAGGAGGATGCTGATACCATCGGAAACTATAGGCCGCCTTTTGATGCGGTTAAGATTTTATCCTCCCGTAAACTAATACATCTACACTAGGCTCTTATGTTACACCATACCCTGGGTTTCACTGGTTTGCATAACGTTATGGAATAAATTCAATATCCACTGTGGGGCGTCCTCGTAAGGAAGGTAGATGCACACAGATACAGCATTTCGAACGAACAGGAGCTGGAAGTCACAGTTTCCGAATAATATCGGAAACTTGGTCTCGGATTTCTCAAATCTCAGAGAACAGCAAGTATTTAACAGTTGGAAAGAAATGGAAAAACGTCGATCTCGCTATATCTTGTAAACTGTGGGACGCAAAGCGTTTGAACAACTCTTACTGGCCGCAGTGAATAAAGCTGTCAATTTAGAACAACGATTACGTAAACGATAACAAACACGCATTCCGCTACTCCCATTGGCTAATGTTCTCACTAGTCTTGACTACTGTTTGCATAGTTACTGTGTGGTAATTAGCTTAATGATCAAATACAGAGGATAAGTAATGTGCTATTCTTAGAACCCACACCTATCTGTCTCGTATTCTCTGAATTTGCAATTAATTGCTGAACATCGATATATCAAACATACCGATTTTGCACAAACGTGATAATATGATTGAAAAAAAGTAACGGACTACTTCGAGCTACAAGGCTAGTTTCAACGCATCGGTGACAGGAGAGTAGGAGTTGTGGATACAGTTATCTAACTGCTAGCAACGAGCATCTTTATACATACCAGTGAGCGAAGCAATTCGTCAGGCAGTGTGATGGTGCGGCATCAAGTACATTACGTTTTCTAAATGTTTGAATCGTGGAGTGCCCTCCCACTTTACAGTTGCCGCACGAATTGCATTGATAACACTCCTGAATGGTTGTAGTCGCGCGGTTCAGATTGGTGGTGGTCGTGTTCAGTGGTGTGTTGTGGTCTGCAAACGCCTGTCCTGGAAGTTTGGAAGATTACCGTTTGTGGTGGAGGATCCAGTCGAATGTGGGATTGGTACAAACCATAAAGGATCTCACGTTAATACTCGCGAACGAGTTATACGTTAAATGTCTTTTGGTCAGATATGCGTGGTTGGTCCAGTGCTTATACGCTAAGTAGTACATATGGCTCGTACATTGGTTCGTAGTATTGTTTTTGTTTAATAAAAAGAGTTCTTCGCCATATACTCCGCTTTATCCGTAGGTTTCTGTGAGCCCTTCTCTGTTTACTTCCAATGCTTTTGCAATGCACTGTAGACTCACGCCTCAAAAGACTGTGGTGCATTCCCTGATAACTTAAATTGTGTTCCTGATCACTCTTCATTGTTTAGTCTGTTTTGCTTCGTATGTAAGATTGGCAGTTCAAGCGGGTAAAGGCTGGATACAATCCAGTGGTGTTGTATATCGAGTACAAGAAACGTACGGAGCAGGCCAGTTTCAATTTAGAATAAACTTGAAACATACTGGTCTCACTGGTTTTCCGATTCGCGTTTTAAATAAACTAGTCACTGGACTGTTAGGTTAAAGTTGGGTTTAGTGGGTGAGAGAATTTAACCGCGTAACCGGAGTAAAAACAATGTTTTTTCGTGAGCAAGGAAGGTCCAACGACTGTTTATTGTGTGTGCACGCTAAATGAGCCTGAATCAAATTAACATACCTGCGCGACATAATGGTCGCGGTGCGAAATATTTGCCAATGCTAATTTAATACAATTCTCAAGTAGTACTTTCATAATTATTTCAGGTTTAGCAAAGCGTCTTCTTACTTGCTGGTTGTATTTTTCTATCGTCCACATTCAACACATTCAGAATCCATGATAGAAAGTGGTATAAACTCCGGTTCACGGTATGCTGTCTTTATGTTTCTCCTACTTCCAGTCACCTGGGTAGTGAAGATCTATCCTTCCGGATGCGTTGTTGAACAGTGATGGGTAGAGCAGTTAATCCCGGCTGAGCGGTTAGAACGTATGTCACTGAATAAACACACCCAACTAGATTCTGTCAGAGCTCTTACGGTGGTCAGCATGAGGGTTTCCCAATTGGCCGTTAGTTATTTTAAGGAGTATCTAGTTTGGAACTGTAGTGATGAGAAAGCCATTGACATAAATTTAACCAAATTTGGGAGCTTGATAGAAGATAATTAGAAGGGGAAATGTAATAAAAGTGGAAACGATAAGGTAAGCCGAAAGGCTTTCCGAGCCTTCCTAAGTAAAGAAAATCGTCCAAAGGATCAGCTGGTCATCTTGTAATGTCAGAATATACACCTTTGGACAACAAAAATAAACATGGTGGTTTTCAGCGTTTAATCGGCAACGCAAACCCACAGACCTTTTTCACGATTGCCGCTGACTACCAGTCACGCGCAATAAATAAAACAGTTTGCCATCATTACGTCTGTCTGGGTAGACATCTCCCATGAATGCTGATCAATCATCCAGCCACCCATTTTCATTCGTCCCTATATGTGACCACCATTTATTTATCTGATTGGACAAAGTTTCGTCGAATTCGGTGTACAAACGGATATAGGCAAAGGTAATTTACAGCTGATTAGAAGGTGGACCGATGAATTCCGTTTAGACAAGGCACACTGATTCCATGATTAGCCCCACAATTCTGGGTGAAGTCTATCCAGTCTGTGTACAATCCACCATACGTTAAATTGAACGGTGCGAGTTCGTCTTGCATGATCATTCCCGTTAGAGCCAATAGGACTGGCCAACAGATCATTTGCTCTGGACACGGAACTATGGACGCATCAGTTTTAGACGAACACCTGAGAGTGACCTACACGGATGACTGAACATTGGTGGCTGAATAAAAGTTCGATGGTCACTGAGACTCACTTGAACGGTATCTATTTGAACTACCTCACTGCACTTTAAGGAGGTGGTTATCTAGCTATTGAACATTCGCGAAAATTCAGCAAGTTCGTAAACATGTGCTTATCTGATGTGTGGGCTGAACGTCCCAAACCACCCTGCCCATTTTTCGTTTGAGGGCATTCGGCGAGAATTGTTGGCTGATTGAGTTTTTCTGAATGAGTAATAGAAAAAGCCTTATTTTCAGGTGTGAGCAGGTTCCATGCGTTTTTGGCCTATGCTTGGTGCGAGCGTATCCATATTTTCAAAGGTGTCTACTCAAGTGTTTTAATGAACAGGTCTTCCCCCAGTGTACGACACTTCCCCGCGCAAATCTACCGAGTTTCGCTGTAAACTTTGTGTTTAGGTGAGATGGAGACAAAGTGGTCAAACAGGAAACATCAATCAATCGAGGCGGGATGTTATTTTAACGGGTTAGACGAAGGCTTCATCGCATTAACTTGTTAAAACGAGCCACACAGTGACCAGCCTGGTCATAACCACCTGGTCGTGGCCGCCCGCATGGTGACCAGCGGTCATGGCCAACTTGATTCAACCTTAGCAAACCAATGAGAGGTTATTTTTTCCCCATGCGGTCTAGACGCGAATGCACGCTCCGCAATTACAAATCAATAGCATCCAGAACCTGATTCGGATGATTCGCTTGGTCCAGGCTTTCACTTATCCCCTGACTAGCGCGACTTAGGCGCGATTCTGACACCCCAGACTGTCCAACCGCAATACCGCGCGGCCCCAAATTCGGACGTTCACCACCTGAGGTAGTGTGACCGCCACGGCTTTGGACAGTGGCAGATGAACTGGTGCTTGACCTTGACGATCGAAAGCCAATCATGTTGCAGCGGTCGTCGGCATGGCGTGTACGTCAGCAAACGCGTACACGTGTACGTGCGTGGGTGAGGCCTTGTCAATAGATGCGGCGATTTTTGGGCCAATTAACGCCGTTCTAGTCAGACGTAGTGTGGTGTGGGCTGTGCATCACGTGAGGCATGCGCGAGGTGCACCACAGTTTCGTACGGCGCGATTTCTTGGCGCTTGTCAAGTCTAACGTTTGTTCGGCTGTTCTGGTGTGGCGGAGGGCTCACTTCGGCCGCTGCCCGTATGGTTTTGGTTACCTGCTGGGGCTATTGTCCGTGATCCATTTGGCACATTCGAACCTGCTAACTGCTGACTGAGGAGTATGATGCAGTCCGGTGCGTAAACAGCCCCGTGTATTTGTCCCAGATTAGTGACTGCTTCCAGATCAGTTTCCGATACAAGCCATGGATATGGTGCAAACCGGAGGCCTACTTTTGTATCACTTCGATGCGTCCGTTGTTAGTCGGACTGACAGGTAACGTCACTTATATTCACTAAAATGTGATTTTGAATGGTCCTCGTGACTTCAGCATATTGATTAGAGTGGAGTATAAATATTTCGTCTGTTAGTCCTGCTATGACCAGTAGTTCTCATAATTTAGTATACCCTTAACTAGTAATCTGACCCCTATTTAATTCGGCCCCTACTTTCCCGCAGTTATGTTTTTATACAAATAGGGCGCATAGTGTTATTATGTCCATCGATATTAACTTTTTATCGTCTATTAGTTTACCTACGATATGGTCGTTCGAGTGTTTTGTTCAGAAACGCTGGCAAACTTCACTGCGTCTTGTTTGTGATCCCCTACCGATGCACGAGATCCTTGTTGTGCCATTGACTTTTGCAACGCTCAATCCTACATACCGAGTCGAGAGCTTATTTTCAGTTGACAGTCTTCTTTAAACTACCGTGTCTCACTTAGTTTGAATGGAAACAGTTTATGCTTACTGGACTGTTCTCGTCGAGTAGGTCGGTTTGGTTAGAAGGGCTAAAAGATTCTTCCAGGTTAACTGATTTAACATACATTTTGTCGCCACAAAGAATAGAATAAGTCCCTGCGACTCATGGGGACACAATATACTCCGATTATCCAGGCCAAACTTAGGGTTGGTTAGTGTTCCCCACTTAAAACCTTTCTCTGAAGAGTAACAGGCGGTATTGAGGCTGCATTCGGAGTTTGGGCTCTACTGAGAGCTGACGATCAACATGCTATCTGTTATTTTCTCTTAATGGGCTGCAGCATCTGGACTATCCGTTTCTCAATGTGTAAATTGAATATAGAGTCGGGAAGGTGGTCCATGAGGAAAGATAACTCACGTAAAGAGTTCTTCATTGCCAAGAGTCTCGTTACATTTCTTTCCATTTGTTGTGTGCGAGTGACTAGCACGTGAGTTACGCCCGTCAGATAACATTCGATCATCCAAAATGTCCCACGTACGCCACACCTTCTTTTGGATCGCTGGTCATCATTGTGGCTTGTACGCCATTTCTTAAGACATTTGAGGTCGGTTTTTTTATAGGTTCCTTAGGTAAGTAGGCGATGATTCATCAGTATGGTTAGTCCCGGAAGCTGACTACCATTTCGCGCCGTGAAGGGTTATTTCTCTTCGTAAGCAGTTTCAGAACATTTTAGGAAGCGAGTATGGAGTCTTCATCTTCATGTGTTCGTGGGGCCTTAAGGTTCACGTACTTTCTTGGATTGGTTGGATTTTCTGGTAACCTCGTTTGTAAGGGGCGGATCAAGCTTCTTACCGTTCACCCGTGGAACTGTCTGTAACATGTTAAGTCTTAAACCTTTTGTCGTCTACCCTGATTTTATATGATTGCAGCGAGTTTCCTGTGAGTTCTCAACAGTGCATATTGGTTTAACGGTTGCAGGTGAACAAGATCAGTCCTGCTGTCCATATGGCGTTCTCCCTAAGTGTTTTTTCCGTCCTGTTGACTTAATCAAAGGAACCGGCTTTCAGCTCCGACCCATGGTGTTTATTGTTTTCGTGTTTTTTTACTAAGTCGCTTGATGTTATTGTACTGTCATTTCGCCTTCTACGTAATGTAGTTCGACATGTGTGCGTCATTTGGTACTTATCAACCTACTGCCTTCATTGTATGGTTTATGTGATAATGAATGTAGGCCATAAAATTGTAGTATTCTGCTTTCTCTTTGACTTCGACACCTAATTAGCGATCCTACGAAATATCCTTTCCAGCGGTATGATTTATCGGTGTTTCATTGTATGTTGTATATTGTATCATTGTTTCTGAAATTGCTACTTTTCGTCTGATTGCGGGCTGTATACATTAGGTTGGTTGTGTAAATTCGGACCTCGTTGCTTATTGGGATGTGTAAATAGATCTCTATCGAGAATGTAATTTTGTGGTTGGCATCATTTCCTGACTTAGCTTTGGAGACCCGTGTACTCACTAAGTTTTGCCGTCCGTACTAACCTGCGCATTAGCTCCGACTGCATCAGCGGTATCATTTTAAATCCGGAGCTTTTAGGTTATGTTTCATATTTTTGCAGTTGATTGCGGTGTTTGAGTCAGACATGAACATGGTTTGTTCACTTTAGGCGCGGACACCTGGAGCTGATTATTTGGAAAATACAGCTATTAGAAAAGACTGACTGATCCTGAGGGTCACGATAGCGTCTCCGCTTGACTCCGGACCGACGTTGCACAAGCCACAGCGGTCTGCAGCTTCTGTACCCCACGACAGCGTTTGAGGTTAACTATGTAGATTGCCCTAAACTCCACTACTAGGTAGCTTCTCAGAACAAATTCATTGTCACCAATTGAAGCATAGATCCCGGTGGTGGAATTAATCGATTGTCTCACTCACGTGGATGATGCGGAGTGTTTTTCCTACGAAGTGGTACCGTGACCCGTCGGAAACACGGTTATTGAGTCATGCGATCTGTGTTTGCTGAATTTGCCGTAACAGTGGGCTTGTGTTGTAGGCCAACTTAAAACTAGTTGTCCCAGCCCGATGTACCATTCGCGATTGGCACTTTTACACCTGTAACCGTGATCACAGCTTTCGGTCGTAACTCATTGCACTTTTGAGTGTGTGCACTGAGTGAATTCCCATTCCCTATGAGTGGGTTAATCAATAAATGTAGTTTGTTTCATAACACTGATCGATTGCATGACTTTTACCGGACATCTTTCACTCATCACTCATTTAGCCGACTGAACACTTCCACACAGCTCAATATGCTGACCGAAAAAGGCCAGAGTTTAGCCATTTATGGGAGCGTGGAGGACGGACATCTCCATGATATAAGCGGCGAAACCTAAGGACAATGAATTGTTTGAGACGCCGGAGAAGGTGGACGAAGAGAGTTACGCGTATGGAGGTTTGAGGACGAGCGATCCGATAATACCATGGACATGCCTACAATACAAAGCGGTGGTAGTGCAGTTCGAGTTGTTTAGTCAACGGGAAGAGGTTGGTTGGCCTTGTTTTGGCTCTACCATCACTTATTCGAGTTGCAAGGGCATAAATGCATTTACTTCCGATGGTGTCCGTTCATCCTTTGTCCGATATCCTATGGCGTGTCGGACGACCAATGCTGCAGTGTACAGGCGTGTGAAATGCCCTACAGTATTGATTATCTACCACGGCTCGTTCGCTGACTTGATCGAATTGTCAGTCTCAGGGCCACAGCACTACAGAAGCGTATATGTCTGCGGAGTGCGCGTTTGCGAACATGACGATCGACGAAACACATGGTAGAACCTATCAGTAGGGTGCAGATAAGAGTCGCTGCATTAATTTTAACCGAAGGCCGACCAACGCGACATTAACACGAGAGATCACAAACACTGTTTTCTCGAGCGAGCCCGTTTATTTAAGCGTTTTTTAAATGAAATCTTTCAGTTTGTTTGGATATGGTGTCCGGCCAGGCGAGGCGGTACTGGACTTGCAGATCCGTATGACAACGGATTAATGGAAGACAACGGAATTCAGAAAAGTTTGTCTGAGCGGTCACTAGTAGTCTGGGAGTGATCATTTGTAAAAGGGCAGCTTGTCTAGAGCCCACCTTATCCTATCGATTCCGAACCAGCTGCTAACTCCTCGTGTCACTTCTCTGTTAGAACTCTGACATTGTTTAGAAATTTCTTGATTCTGCGAGCACAAGTAATGCAAATATCTATGGTTGGAGATCTAGTGACTTGATAGCGACATTAATTTACCTCCATACACTGATCCCATGATTGAACGGTGGTAAGTGTGACAAATTGTCAGTTTTTATGAAGATTGGCTTCTCATTGCGTTTTCTGTTTGGATTTCAAATTGTATCTTAGAGGCCAGTCGTACGGGCATTTTTACCCTATGAACGTCGGTCGCATCCAGTCGCGTGGTAGTTCTGCCCACCAGTCTATCCTTTCGAACATGCTGTACCGTTAATGTTACGTCGGCGATTCATTCTGTGAACAGAAGCATTTTTCAGCCGTTCGAATCACCTTTTGTTACTCTGGATTAGAGAAATTATCCTTGGCCGGTTACAGGTTCTTGGACGAAAGACCATTGATCACTGCGATCCACAACATCCAACAAATGTTTTGGTCAGTCTCATAAATGCTACTTGTTTGAATCGGTTTTCACTGCGTCTTACGTTCACAGGTTGGTCGCATTTTATAGGAGTTTAGACGTAAAGAACTGGAATTAGAATGAACTCGTTCAAGTACTTCCATTTAATGGCATTTAGACCTAGAAGCCAAAGGCGGGGACGCACACGTCAACTGTTTATGTGCAATAATTTGTATGAACAAGTCAGAATTCTGTAAAGAAGTTTAACTATAGTGGACGAGGAGTCCGCGTGTTACCTTAACTGAATTTCTTCCGTTACTTTCAAAGTCCCTCTAGAAAAAGCAATGACGGTCGATTTTGATATCCGATGTGTATGCCACTAGTTGGACCTTTCTGAAGTACACCTGAATAGGAATATGAACGAATAATTGTTAGCTTTAAGCCCTTGCGGATGCGACAGGAGCATTTTACGTGAAATACTGCACTTGCTCTACCTTTACAAACGTGCACAGGAAGTCGAACACTTTTTTTTACACAATATATCTCTCGAACACATGTCACTGCCTGTCATCAGGTACATACTGCAATTTGCGGGTTTATATAGCAAAGTTCGGTAAACATTGTTGAGCTAAACAACAAAATCAACAAACACAATCACACACACATACATATCAATGCACATCAGTTATCAGGGCAGAAGAGTGGGTTCCATCTGTTAGTCGTTAACGCCTCCTCGAGCCGGAGAAGCTTTCGATTTTTTGTTGCATAACATGTTCGAAAGGATGTTGCGCAAAAAACTGTCTGACTTCTCTATTCAAATTTTTTACAGGGAAAAGTTCTGCTTTTCTGAAGACTCGGCTGGGTGATGGAGCAGCTCGATGGTATCGTGAATTTAAAATGAAGAGACGCCACCCAACGCGCTCGGTTGTCATTTTGTGGTCAGTCCCCAACCGAATTCCCTTCCGCTATATTATTACAAACTTCTTCGATGCGATGAAATTTCACCCACCGTTTCTAACTTACGTCGTCTGACGAAATGCCACACGGAAAGTACCACAGATTAGTTGAACGGAGTCTACAATTCAAACCGATGAATTTTTGAGAAACTCATCCTTATCTGCAGTAATAAGTGAGGAAGTGAAGCAGACAAAAACAAGTTCATTCAGCAATCTGCAAAAGTCAGAGACAAATCTGACAAACTTTCTTTCTGGAAAATCCGGCTAAGTATGTTATCAGCTTGTCAATTCAGATTTTCAGCATTCACCTGAAGGCTCTTGTGGTCTAAAATGTTATGTACCCCCAAAGAAGAACAATAGCATCGAGTCACAAACCCAATTCAAACTTCTGTTTGACCAACTGTCACAACTCACCCCGATATCGGAGGGCGCTTGTGGTTGGTTTAGAGCCAGGCTAGTCAATCTCGAGCACCAATACAGTCATGTCCTCCGAGACATACTGATGCCTTTTCTAAGCTACGGACCAATGAAAATCTGATAATCCTACGAGACAAAGGCTGCGGTGCTGTGGTCGCGTTTAAGGCTATCTATAAATCACGAATGCAACCACTATTAATTGACAACTAAGTTCCGTCAGGATAAGCCAACGGTTAGTGCTATCGGACATGAACGGCGCGTTAACATGGAAGCACAGGCATTGCTGTAGGAACAGTTCATTGACCGATCAACGGCAAAATCAGTTACAGCTAAAAGATCACATACTCTTCAACCATATGGTTTGCCCAAACTCCACAAGGTTGATGTACTACTGAGGCCAGTACTATCCATGTCCAATTCACCACAACACAAGCTGACACAGTGGCTGACTCTTCTTCGGCCCGTAAAATAATCACTAATTCGGGAAACTGCGGGAGATAGTCTTGAGCTAATCGACTAACGTAATAGTTTAGGTGGTAGCGACAAACATGGCCAATTTGGACAGATTCTTTATTTACATATGTTCCTGTAATGTAGACGGTTGGTGTAATTTGTCAATATACTGACTCGCATCAGTTGAACATAAGATGCTTACATCTGAGTTAAAACGCCATCTGCTAATATGCACATTGAATGTAAAGTTCTATTTCCAGAGGATTGGCTACATAAATCGATAGTGTTGTTGTGGTAAGTCCATTCGATCCGCTACTAGCCGATATTTTCGTTGCTCATTTGGAGCAGAATGCATTTGTCGTCGTCAGTCAGGCTCACTTTTATCGGCGTTATGTCGACGATATCCTGATGTTGACTGACAACAAGGAAGTGGCAACGAGTACACTGGACTCAATGAGATTCAAAATTAAATTTATCATTGAGCATGAGCAGGATAAAAACCTGGCGTTTTTGGATATTCTCATCTACCGGAAGTACACTTGCACTGGACAGTACCTGAACTTTCAGCTTTGTGCCGATCCACTACCAGTATGATCTAGTGAGAACTTCGTTCTATCGGGCAAGACGAATCTGTCCGAGAGGAACACGGGCTAAAGGGGTGTTGTTGTTATTGTTCAGACGCACGATCAGATAAAATGGCTATCCATCGACATTTGTGGGAAAATAGGGCAAAAACTTACGGTTGTCGAGATGATTTCAACAACCTCTGTCAGAAGACAATAGTGTAGCGAACAAACTCGTTTTTGGTTACCCATCATCAGGCTATTTACATAACAAGTTATGTGAAACAGTTGTCAGGGCGAAACGAACAAAAACCAGCAAGTTTGAGTGAGGTCAAACGCGTCATCGGCATACATGGAGACAACGTCATGATACAATTACCTCACCATTATAACGCAACTGGAACCTTGGCCCTTTGATCGGTCGTGGTATGGGTGGTTGGCCATGACAACTTCAACGTCTGAACAAAGCGCTTTTGTGCGCACAAAGGTGGATTTTTTAGTCGAATTCCAATCGCTTCAGCTGTGGCTAAAATTCGGCCTCTGATAGCTTTTGAGTGACTGGCGTTGACTCGGTAAATCGGACAAAAAGTGGAGTCCAGGTTGACAGTATCAACGAGGTGTGCAACGACTGCGCTGGTGATTGTCTTAGTGACTCCGCTACTGATCCAGGCTGGATGATGCTCACGGACACGTTCCGATAAACGCCTGGTCGTGCGACCCACATAACTCGTTCCACAGAAACAAGTAAGTGAGTATACACAAAAAGAAGTCGCAGAAACGGGCATTTTATCCTTTAACCGTAAACACAAAGATGCAGCAGAGTTGAAACAGACACGTAATTTGGCGGCATAGAATGTTCTATTGATATTGTTAAGTCTTCTAGTGATTGCTTCGGCAAGCGTATCCCCTTTGAATGGTAATGAGGTAAATACTGCTTTCTTTTCCGCTAGGTTAATCTTATCCTGTTTCTCACGACGCTGTACATATTCTCATGCCTTTATTAGTCGGGCAGTTTATGAGATTTCTTTTCCGCCTTAGAGGGACAAAGCTGCGGAAATGCATGTAGTGCCCATTCCAGGTCTTTTTCCCATAGGTTTTACGTTGAACCGTTTCATCAGCACGTCACCAGATGAGTACGTCCAGGAGGAGGCTAGTTGATCGTTACGTTCAGCTTCTAGTGTAAATGTCTGACCTCACTCAGATTTGTTTTTGTTCGTTTCGCCCTGACAACTCTTTCATGTAGGTCGTATAATTAGCCTGATGATGAATAACCGAAAGCGGGCTTGTTCGGTACACTGTTGTTTTCTGATGATTACCCCGGGAATTTTTAATCCCTGTTTGCCTTACATGAGTGGTGACTTAGTAGTCAGTTGGAAAGCCGCCTCGCGGCGGCTATGGGGTGCACGTTCTGTGTTGCCCAACGGGTTATGCTGTTCACACTCACCCGAATCCCAATACCACCACCACCACTGAAAACACCGCTGTCGCGTTATGCCAAATCATATACTATTTATGAATTCTCGTGTGGGTGCCGGGCTAATTATATAGTCAGAACGGAACGACAGCTATGCAGTCGGGTCAACGAACACGTTCCAGTTTGGGTTCGCAAAACGATAAACCTCGGCTAGGTGACCCATTACGAATACCGGTCACTCATCTGATCATCTCTTATTTATCTGTACTTGTGGTTTCCATTCGTCCATCCGACCCAGCACATTTCCACTGAACTCGATATGCTGATCAGTAAACACCTTAACGGTTGGGCTCGTCCGGAATGTGGAAGGCGAACTCTTCTTGGTTCTTTCCCAAGAGGTTGTGTGGATGCCAGAGGCATTCCTACATTTCATGGTGATGGTGATCCAGTCCTTGTGCAAGTTTCTGTGTGGCAGGCTGGATGGATAGAACTTGTCTTGCCTATCAATTTTTGGAGTCTAAAGCACTTATAACTGACGTTAACTCCAAACAGGGAACTGCAAAAGCGTTGGATTCGAGTGATCTGTGGAGACGAGTGAGCAGTGACGGCATGATGTACGATGAACGTCCAAGGATCATGTGAACATGTTCACGAGGACGTCAGCATTAGCCACAATAACTAGTTTTATCAACTGTGAGAAGTTAGTCAATTAGCTGGCGTACCTCTGTAAAAGTCTGACGTATCTGAGCGAGGGCAGTGCAGTTCATCCGAAGTAGGCTTCTCTGGTCTGTGCTGGCTGTGTGCAGCCACCTACCCTGCCTGTATTTTGTTCAAGAGTGTCTGTCCGGCTGACGGGTATGGTTACGGCCCGGTCGTAAACTGTCACTGACGCGTGATCGGCGCAACTGTTCTCAGCTGTCGTGAACCCCCGGTGGTATGGTGTCACAGAGCCAAGGCCGGGCAACAAAATCGAAGTCCAAACCGAAGGCTAGGCAGCGCCTGGTTATGTCTGACACATTCGAATATTTGAATTTTTTCTGTTCTCATCGAAGCCCAAACCATTTGGCGGATATACTTAGCCAGTGGGGTGGGGGTGTGCGCGCATTTCCGGCCGAGTTGCACGACCCTGTCATCCCAGTCCACGATCAATAACACCCGGTTGCTCACACGCCCATTTCAGGTCTTGAGAGGCAACGCTGAACTGGGAACCAGCAAGCTTTGTTGGGCGCAGATAGACGAAGTGAAAATACGATATCTCCCTAACGGATTGTACTGTCAGGATGATTTTATCACCAAACGCCAAATATTTGGAAGCTGAACTCAGGAACGAAACAGATTTACAAATTGCTAGATGGTAGACTAAAAGTTAACTGTGCAGACTGAACATGTAAATAACTGATGATGGTTTAGAGTCGATACTTTTGTTTCACTGAAGGCACGTCGGGCTTGTTGGCCCTTGGATGACTAGCCTGCCATGTGTCTGTCTGACTTCATCTAAGTTGGGTCGTACTTTTCTCAGTTCAGTTTGCCGGACAGTAGCCACACTCGGCTTGTTGTCCTGGCCGTGGAGTAACTGAAGGCATTCGACTATGCTTGGTTTGAACTGGATGGCACAACACTTCTGGGACGTTGTGTTCGCCTCTCCATCCTCCGATCTGTCGTACTACCGGTAACCTGATGTGGCTGTGGAAGTCGCTGACAGCCTGCCTGCTGCATTCTGGCACCATAGATGCGCTATCGTGTCTACGTGCGTGTGTGTGGCCATTCTGGTGGGTGGGGGGCTTTTGGTGACCAGATGTCCGTGGGACTCATGAGAAGATTTAGGTCACGGTTGGGCCGTAACTTAATCTTCAAGTAAATTTGTTAACTATACTTTGTTCACCGATGAGTAGTCGGGGATTTGGTTAATTTCAAATTGAACATCACTCACAATTGATCGCAGCTGTCGCATTCCCATGGATTTTCCAGTCGGCCCCTTCTGGCTCCATTTCGAGACGATCGGGCAACCTGATCATTACTCACAAGCGAAAGTGGTTGAGCGTTCACATATGATAATTCGGTCGTGCCTAATGTGAGGTCAATGACGCAGTGGTAAACACGGTTGCCTCATGAACAGCATGTCCGTGGTTCCAGTCCCGACAGTGGCGATGATATACTTTGTTTATCTGTCGGATCGTTTTCCCAATAATCTATCCAACAGTGCTCACTATTAGTATACGCTGGAGAGTTATCTTTTAAGACACGGTGTGCGCTACCGCTATATGGACAATGAAACGTGATCGAAGTGGACATGATTTATGTTCTGAGATGAGATAGGTCGCTAGCATGCCCTCGGTTACTGAGGTTACTCAGCAGCGTTCACTCTACCTTGTCGGTATCTACAGCGTCATAAAAAAAACTCCCTTAGCCGGATCGGTTTCTTGTCCATGCCTTCCCAGTGCATGCATTCTTTTACTCCTTTCTGGGCATCTGGGAAGAATGAAAATCGGAGCAAAAACACCCATAGTAGTGACAAATAGGTCTGTTGATGTAGTCCACATGTATCACCTGCTCATCTCTTATCATTTGTCAGTCGTCTCACCAACCCTTTCTAGCCTGTTTTTAATCAGATTGTTAACAGTGACGATCGGTATTCCGATTCATGTCATCATCAGGGCACTTTTTAGATTGGGTGGCAGTGTCAATTGGTGGTTTTCCAGTTATGATCATTGGGGTTCGGATGTAGTGAACCCCTCGGCTGAGGGATTTTTCGCACTATAGCGATCGTCCTATTGGTGTCAGCTAGTACGGTTTGATCTCATCTGCGTCCCATACTGCCGAAGTGTTTGTATGAAAGCCAGGGATTGCAGTGTTGGTTCACGTGTGGAAAGACTGTCTTTTACAGTGTTCAGCAACTGTTTGTCATTTTCTTTGGACGTCCTTTAGTAGCCATTTCCAGGAAAACGCTGACGATCAGTAAGCTTCTGACGGTCTCATTGGACCTCACTTGTTCATCTTTGACTTTGAGATGGTGCAGTGTTTCAAAAGTACATCCGTCCGGAATCCATTAATGTGTCAAACTGAGTAACAACTCTCAGGTGCACACCGATCGAGTGTTCACAAAACGTGTCGATGAGGGCCGTCTGTAATACGGTGCGGTGCGCAACTTCTAAGTCTAAGGAGTCGGTGACTGGAACATAATCCTAAGGAAGAGCTAGTCGTAGACATTTTAGGGGGAAATTAGGGGAAATTAGGTTTACAAGAGCGTTTTCTTTTTACCATGGACCTGCCCAGCATTGTCAAAGTTATCCCCTTGCCCGTGTACTCATTACCAGATTGGTTAATGTAATAGCTTAAACGAAGTACATTAGACGTAATCGCTCTCCCGTTGATTCCCGTGCAAAGGATAACCTATCTTTGAAAATCGTGGACTTTTTAGTGCATTTCTCTATCTTGACGTGTCGTCCGCCTCATACTCTATGTTCAGCATCTTCACTGTCGAAATACCGCATTATCTACCACTTGACTATGATTCGTGGTTGTCAAAATCTCGGTAGTCCAACTGCTTGACTTACTAGCTCCAACTATACGTGTCATCACATGGGATCTTACAAACGATGTTTCTGTAGGTGCGCATGGTTTGATCTTTGGACACGAGTGTACCCTATACATGCCATATTGTTCCACCTCCTCGTTGAGGCTCGAACGAGCCCGATCTCATATTCAGCTGTCGAAAGTACACGTTTGGACGCAAAAAAAAACTTGATCATACCGATAACTGGAGAAGTGTAATGGACAACACTGCAACCTGTGATCTGTCGTCTTCCACTGAGAGTGCATGGTTAGAGCTGGTAATGTTTTATTACTATTATCATTGTTACTTATTTTCGCCTTTGTATACCGGTCTGATGATGATCTTAACATTAACTCAAAACGGTGAACTAGGTTGCTAACAGCCACTGATGAAAGACTAGAAAATTGTAGACTAAGAGTTAACATTAACAAAAGAGCGAACGCTACCATTTTTGTTGTGCATGTGACTTTTTGCATCTCATTTACTTTGGAGTTTTGTCACCTTTTCAAAAAGCAATTTGTATGTTGGCAACTAAAAATGGACACGGAAAGTGACATTCCCACCGGTGGCTACGCATTAAGACCAATTCTTATGGCATCTCTCGGTAACGAGACCCATTATCGTCCGGACCATAGCTAGATAGATAGAGGCGTCGGAGACGAAACCCGACACCACTTTCTTCGCATCATCACTGTCCCAAGTTGTGGGATGCCGTCGTGCTGTTTTTACAGCCACCTCCAGGAAGTGCAAACAAAACACGGTATGATGGACGTTGGGTGGCCATGTGTAGATGCTTCTGGGCCATCTCAACCCATGTGATAGAACGGCTTGACAACTCAAGACCACCGGACCCAACTGCGCTTCGCTGTAATGTATACAACTACATGTTCATCTACACTATCCATTTTGGTAGGTACCATCATTTCCTCTCGACTGACGTATAGCTTGGGTTTAACCAACAAAGTTGGATGTGAATTAATTCAACCGCTATAAGCGGAACTCGACGGTAACGACGGCCGTTCACAACCCTCACATTCGCAGGTTCAACCCCCGATTACCGCGACTGTCCTTATCTATATTTTGCTGCCTGTGTGACCTTGTAACATGATAGCGAAAACCCCACGAAGTCAAGTCTGGAAACTTATTTTAAAGGTAACGTGCATCTATCAGGTGAGTTGAGAAAAGTCCCGGTCAATTGTCGTTGTCAAGGTGTGCTATCTAGCTCATCGATTCGGAAACTAATTTTAGTTATGCACACTAAGCTAGCTGACGAAGTTCACATTCTAATTCCTCGTGATGCTTCCACCTGTCTCAGTCGATTACACAAGTAGTCTGAGCGTTATTCGCGGCACCATGCGAATATCGCTTCTGGCGATTGAAAGTGTTCCAGTAATTTTGCTCGCCCGTTTTATTTGCGTAACCAGCTGTATTTTTTTAATGCATATAACTTTGTTGGAATGTGTAGCAGCAGCTCGTCTTCGTGAAATTCCGTCACACTATCATTTGTGTTGATGTGTTTTTCGTTTATTGTGCAGTTGTTCGCATCAGAATTTTTACTTTGACGCCGTATTTTGTGTTTATTGTAATTTGGCCTATGGCCTTTTTCACTTCTGTTCACAGCTTATATCTTGAAGTCGTTCAGTGTGTGCACTGTTAATAGTGGGTGTCAAACTGCAGAGACGACGCATCTTTGCAATGTAAGTAAGTTCATTCTGTTTCAGCGAGAAGGCGGTACAACTTGCGTCACTGAACTACGCTCCGAGGTTGTGAACATAAGCACTACCATCCGATCCCGTATCCAAGGCGCTTATCTGTTGATATTTGACTATTTACTGGATGGATGTGTACGTGTATCTTTGCCTTGTGCGTCGTTTCAGTGACCGAAGTTTTACATGCTGAGCATCAGCTGTAAGGATATTTCAAACCTGTGACTTTCCAGTAAAATCGCTGTACTTACAAACTAGAAAATTTTGTTATGAGGCTCGACTATATATGTTGTACGTTATGTGTTAAAACTGTCCCCTATGAGGCCAGATAGTAGATGGTGGCTTCATTTACCTCTTCTTGCAAACATTAAAAAATTTCCCACTGAGGTATACCTCTGCCATAATGTTGAATCAAACCTTGTACACTATAGTCTGGTATAGAGTTGAAGGTGACCCATCCCATATGACACCCGGTACTGTAAGGTGAACCGTACGCGGTCATGGATACGGTGAGTTTAATGGGTCATCAAGCCATTTCTTGTTGCTGGTTCTCAAGCCGGCGCTCTACTAACGGTTTTGTTTTCGTTCGGATTCGTCAGATAGGGTAATCTGATCAAAGTTCGACCGAATACCTCTTGGTGTCACGAGACGAAACTCTAATCAGTCTGGCCATCACTTCAATGTGTATCGCTTGTATTGAGCCGATCAATATAGTTGATATGTAACTTGCCTATGTCCCGTCAGCCCGAACGGAAGCAATTCATTTCAGCCTATCAGTTTGCACTGGCTGCGGTTACGAGAGCTTGGTCTGCTGCTTGCAATACTTCATGATGTCCATTCTGGAACCAACAACCCACAACCGAGTTCGTTTGTAGTACTGTGCTCGCCATCCCGTGTCATTATGTGCCGTAACCAGTGTAAACTGGCAAGCTAGAGGTGGGTCATGCCCATTACGTTAAAAAGAAGGGTAAACAGGCAATACTCCAACGAATTTCATTCCAAGTTGAAGGTGATTCGCATTTGACCGTAGCTGTCGCATTCAAATAGATTTTACAGCCAGCCTCTTTCGAAAAGAAGCTGTATACCCGAGCTTTGCTGTTATTAGAGTTCGTCAGCAGTGTATACCCTACCTAATGCCGGCGTTTGAACTGAAGATAAGCTTTAATGGGCAGCCGGGTTGACCACTGCACCATTGACTTCACTTTAGCCACAGCCGAATTATGATATCTGAACACTCGTTCACTCGTGCGTAGTGATCAGGTTGCCCAAACATCTCGATCGGAGACACCCCTGTTTCTTGTTGACTTCATTCGGTAACTCCTCGATTAGGACTGTCGAGTCGAGTCGAGTCGAAATCTCCGACATCACCAGACCTTCTTAGCGGTATTTTAGGTTTGATTAATTTCAAGTTGGACAGTACTGGGATTTGTTTGTAGCTTTCACGTTCGTTTATCGATTGTAGCCAACAGACTAACTGTGCCTCCTGCCCCTATGAACAGACAGGCAGATCGCTACTCACAAGCGAAAAAGTGGTCGTGCGTTCAGATATAGTAATTCGGTCGCGCCTAATATGAAGTCAGCGGTGCAGTAGACAACGCTGTTTCCTCCTGAAAGCGTAGCCGGACATCTGGTCCCAGCCGGCTAGGATGTACGCTATTGAGGAGCTCTAACAAGTGCGATATTCGAGTATAGTGCTTATTTTCGAGGGAGGCTGACTGGAACGTCTACCTATTGTGAAAGCTGCGGTCAAATGTAAGCAGTGTTTGACTTGAAACTGACCGAAACCCGGGTTACTTATCAATGATCCAAAATAAGTCATCTCAGTGGTCACCTTCGAGCTCACATTTACCAGACTGAAAACGTAATTGCATGAGTTTCACACTGTTACAGCTATGAAACTCAAAAGTTTGAGGCATGTACTATCTAGTGCTAATAGTGACCATTTTAGCAGAGCTCATTGGAGTATAGGGATTAGCGGCACAGTCTGTCTTGTGTTGATTTATTGCAGTCCGCTGTGATTGTCCGTTTAAATGTTGATTTACCGAAGTGCGTTAAGATTGTCCGATCGCAGAATGCTGACTTGAACTCTGGTTGTTTGGATCCAAGTTCTAACGGTTCCCACATCGTTCTGCATGCTTTACTGTTTCATCTGTTTTTTTTGTTATATCTTACATCCCAGCGATTACGGTTAACTTGCCATGTTCTGTTAATCTGAGACCATCTCCCATTTCCTATTGACCCATCCAATCGTCCTCTTGCCCAGTGAGCAGTTCGCTGTTTGTTAAGCTCGCCTCGTCATTGTTTCTCATTGTTAGATCAGTTAAATTGTCGTTAATACACCGTCCATCCTACATATTAATCCCATTTTTGATTTGGCTGTCGCATAGTTTTTAGTTGCGTTGGCTACATTGTTTAGTGTTCATTTAACATCATGCATTATGCAGCCCATTGGTTCTGTACAGTCGGTGTTTCCATGAGGAATCACAATTGAGATTTATTATATTTACCTTATTAATTATTGTTCTGTTTAGTAGCGTGTTCGACCATTGTCTTTATTGCTGTCTTCAACTTTTGATACATGGACGGGGGTCGATTTACTAACGTCGTTTAAACTGTTCGATGTTAACCACTCATTCCATCGACAACGGTCCATCGCTCCCATTTGGCAGTAAGACATGATCCTATCGACTACCCCTTACTGATGGATCCCGAGATCGTGCACAATCAACACTGTCCGTCCAGCTCGTGTCGTAGTGAAGTTTCATGTGTGCGTCGAGTACATTTTTGTGCCATTCTTCTCCTTTGGCTGGTGTTATTTGTTGCCAATCAACGTGTATCATTTCCACGAATTTGGATGTGACTTTCCTGAGTGACCATTCTTTCGGTTTTTTGCGTTATCTGTACCTGTGGTGTGGTCCTTCATGGCTGATTCAAGACATCATTGGATATCACATTTCTCAGCTTTTCGACTTTTTTCTTCTAACATGCCCCTTTATATCTCTGGGTACACATACATCAAACTAATAACTTATCGTAGTTAGATGCTTCACCACGGATGCTTACATTTTCTTTCAAAATCCCGTTTCCATCATTTATGATGACTGATAGTTCGTGCTGTCTTCTAAATATGAACCAAGTGTCTTCGGTAACAATCTGACCTTTGTGATCTGTTTCGGACGACCGAAATTTTTCATATCATACCTTTCTCCGTATATCTTCTTGCTTCTTTTTTGTGCCTCCGTAATTGACCACCTGGTGTTCTAGATGTTCTCGTTCTGTAGGTGTTTCCTATGTATTCCCTGTATACATTCACTTAGTGAAACCCACTGGCTGTGTACGTCACTTAAGTTTGAACGACGAACTCCGCGTCGCCGCATGTTTTGTTGGTCACTATCCAAGCCATACCTCCGGTACACTGTCATTCCAGCCACTTATGTTAGTTCTCGGCTGTTTTCTTGTGCTGTTGAAGCGCTCTGCTATTCTTTAGAGGGCATGATTAAATTTGTAGGCACTGAGCGTCTATTTTATTTGGGAATTCCTGAAATAATCGTACTTCAAAACACGGACCGTGCTTCGCCATAGCTTTACGGAATTCCTAAGTTAAGTAGGGCGTACATGAGGACGAGCGTAATGGCTTTATTCGTTCCATTTGTCATTGTAGTGGTTTCCACGAATCTTGTGATGATGATGATGATGATTTGAAAACGGTTTCCATTGTTAATGTGATGGACGGTACAGTCATGCGTTAGACGTATGCGTGGTGCGACGTTTTAGATAGTTTCCAGCTAATTGCTTTTAAACCCCCACTTGGTTTGATTTCCTAGGGTCGTTGTTTTAAATAGTATTGTGGTCGTAAATTCGATTACGCTTAATCGTCTTTTCTTTCTCTACGGGACTTGTTCATAAGGGCGTGTTATGTATGTATTTACGATCACATGCCTGCAGATTCCGTTGAACCTCTTGAGTTTTATTCTTGTCAGTGTTGGATTGCAATAACGGTAGTATGCCGGATTGACATTTTGGTATTCATTAGTTAATCGAGTTAATAGGGAACTCATTCTTGTGATCCTGACGCTTACTCTGGAAGTGGCTCTTTGCTCTTGTCGGTAATGTTGAAATTACAAAGTCTTGATAGGTAATGGTTTGATGGTTTCGGTGATGGGACCGAAACTCCGGTTGCTGACGGCTACACCAATCGTCCTGGTGACTTACAGGCAAGCGAATTTCATGCTAGTTATGATACTCAGAAGTATGGTCACCGTGCTCGTCTGGGAGTGGCTGGATTGAAACAATGACAACTATAAGAAGAGGTTAAGTATGAGCTAAAGAGATTAAAGTTAAGACGGAAATTATCCCTATTGATTGATTGCGACTTACGAAGTACACAAAGTTCGTTCGAATTCTGGTAGTGAGAACGTAGAATTCCCAAAGGTTTCAGGGCTACAAGAGACAGTCCTAACAATTATTGTGACGTCGATCAAGGGGTTAGGATAGATGACAGGTCAATGCTATCTCTGCGTATTAATTAGTAGGTTTGAACCATCAACAACACAGCTGACTGATGAATGTTACAGTTGTGTGACACTATGGGGCCGCCTGACCTATTCTGCTACTTTGACGTGGTGGTCAGCTTTGTACACAGCATCGATCTCGAGGGTTGTGCAGTCTAGGGCTTCAATCCTTCCAGGTACGACCATGTCAGACAGGCCAAAGGTTGGTAGTCAGACGAGAAGCGATTGCACTCATATGGTCGCACTACTGCTTATGTCCGCGTGTTTGGGTAGTGAGGCACGACCCTGTGAGCATATGGTGGGATGTTTTTTTGGTTGCAACACTGCTGCCTTACTGACAAAGAGGGTTTCGTGTACTGAACTGTCAAATAATGGGGGTCAGAACAGAGGTCTGATTGGCACTAAGTAATCTCAGTCTATTGGAAAACTGGCACTCTTTATAGGGGAACAACATTAATCGGTGAAGCAGCTGACCGACATTTTCGATTGAATGGTGCCGATCGATCGCAATTCTGCTTGCAGCAGCATGTTCGTGAGTTCGCATCACCCGAAACTTTACCATTCAGGAAACTTCGAGTCCAGTCTCATTACAGAAGGGTGTCAGAGAAGGTACTCCCAAGCAAAAGAGCGCTCTCCTCACCCAACAGTCGACTGTGACCAGCAATGTTGCTGATTCCGGCCAGAATCAATGAAATTTATGTTCACATTAGTACGAACGAAATTGAGAGTGCGACGACAAAGCTCCTATAGGGAGGCACGAACCACCGAACCTTCACATTCGGTCCCGCGGCGTTGTCACCCAGCTGCGCGACCATGGCCCACGGTCTGCACAACATCAATCCCAATTGCTCCTGTACCCATACTCCATCGGTCGAATTATCGTACTGTAGACCCTTCATACACATCCCTGTTTCCTTCACATAGATTGAACATCATCCACAAGTGACCGTAACTGTCGCATTCCAATAGACGTTCTTGTCGGCCCATTTCGAAAAGAATAACTAGACTCGAGTTTCGCTCCCATTATGGCTCGTCAGTAGTGCATATCCTTACCACGGCCGGGACTAAAACTCCGGCCACGCTTTCACGAGGTAACCGTGTTGATACGTTAATGATCCCTATGATTTCGACTTGGAGAGAAGTCCTAGTCGAGAGGTCATCGATGAGATTTAACAGACACTAACTGTCTTCTCTCGAGGCGATCGGACAACCTGATCATTACCCATAAGCGAAAGTGGTTCGGCGTTCGCATATGATAATTCAGTCTTTTCTAATGTGAGGCCAGTGGCGCATTGGTCAACACGGTCGCCTCATGAAAGTGTGGCCGTAGTTCTAGTCCCGGCGGTAGCAAGGATTTGCACTACTGACGAGCCTTAATGAGAGCGAGATTGGAGTCTATTTCTTCTTTTCGAAAAGGGCCGACTGGAAAGTCTATAGAAATGCGACAGCTGTGATTAATTGTGAGTGATGTTTAATTTATACAAGCTAAAGAACGCCGCTCAAGATTCTGAGTTGGATCTCAAACAACTAAAGAAATTGTAACTACAAAGGACTTCATCCCATAACAATTGGTTTATAGCCAGACAACTGGCAATACGACAGTGCCGGTTAACATATGAAGCATAGACGTTCCACAAAACATTAAACGTCTGCGCGACCTGTATATGATCCCAGTGGCTGACAGTAATTCAAAGATACCAAGATTCGCGAGTCGTTTTCTAAAAAAGGTAATCAAGCAGAATCCAGCGCGCACATTTCCATGACACTTTCTCGTTCGTCTCAAAATTTGACCGCTATCTACCCGTTAATGAAACGCCGCTACAGAATAGAGTGGTCGTAGTGGTCCAGAACGTTGTCTAAGGGTGTCACAGAATGTTATGAATATTAGTAGTAGTATTCGGTCAGCTCGCGCACAGCAACCAGTGAATTCTCTATTGCCTGTAGAGAGTAAAAAAGAGCCACCGAACTAACAGAGGCTGCGATTGAAAAGGTCACGATTTAGCCCTTTTACGAGCATACGTTCAATTGAACTTGTAGTGGAAAATAAACGAAAGAGGAAGTTCCATTATCTCATCGGTGTAGAAACAATCAGGTAAACAGTGAAATCTAAGATTTCTCTGTAACAATAGTACCGACTGGCGCTGGTCACGTGACCGCCCGTAGTTCCGGGTTCCGGTGGCATTGGTCTTACTTTCAAAAAGTGGAAACATGTCGTAACCCTCAGTGGAGCTTCCCACTCCAGCTCTACAATGATGCACCACACAAAGGTACCTGACCAGGATCCCCCGCAATTCGGGCCTCATACTCAATCAACTAGACAACCATCGTCAGCTTCGACGCGCATTCGAGCGTACAACGACTTGGGCTGCCACTGGTCCTGAAGATAACCCACGAAGTAACACTGCAATGAATAAATACAAACGTATAAATAGGAATACAAGAAAAAGAAAATAAACTAGCAAGTTCACTCGAATTTCGTGAAGAAGGGCCAACGCATTTGCGGATGCAGGCTACCCTCCGATTGCTATACAACACCGCAACAGAAAAAGTTTCCAACCAACGATGTAGATGACCGTGAACTCCCCAAACAGATAGACGACATCTATCAACAATGCGTAGCAGAACAGTCAACGAGTTCACAACCCGTGACCACATCACCGCCCTGCGATCTCTACCGAACATCGGTAACCACACTGAACAATGTGCGATGTGGCAGACGCCCCGTCCCCATACAGAGTACGTGATTCAACCAGGGAAGATTGAGCATTTACAATATCTCGACTATCGGTCGCCAATCTACACATTTCCTAAACAAGTGTCGACGGACTATCAGGTTGTTCACAGTCAGCCCACTTAATACAACATAATTAATCAAAACAACTGTGATCGAATACCGAGAAATACGGTGCACGTTCCGTAAGGTTGGATCAGGTCTCCGATCTATAGAGCAAAATGGAGGGCACACACGCATTTTGAACCATGTCTATAACTAATAAATGAGCACCTTTTTGGACGCCACAAGTAACTAGGTTATGTCAATGTACTACGTGCCTTCGCAATCCTCGTGGACACCTCGTCAACGATACTACAAGCTGAGCAGATGATACTGTCCATGTAGGTGAAACAATAGACAGTTTCAAATAGCCTGCTATTAATAAAAAAAGGCACCCTGTGCAAACACTAAGAAAAGTAGCACCAGACTGTTCCCTAATAGAAATGCCATCTCTCTCTTTGGCTCACTCGGACAGGTAAACCCCACGACACTTATGCAGACACTTCGTAAGTCACCGTTTCAGTATACGGTGATGTGTTGTTATAGTTGGATTCAGGAGGATCAGTCAACGTTTGTTCTGTTGAATCAGCAGAAATCCACTTCTGGCGTATCTGCAACACTCCTTTGGAATAGACCTCTTCACAAGAGGTTTACGTAGCCATTGATATTTCTTCCCGTTTGGGTCACTCCACCGTTGTGACCCAGGCAGTTTAACTATCACTGTTGTTCGAGTGTTTTGTGTATCCTCGTTGCTCAAGTTCTAACTGAGTAATTTATATTTGGGAGCAGATGAGGAAACGACTAACCTAAACGGGAACGAATAACAGCACTGTCTAAGTCAAGGCGATCATTAGAAAATGAGCGACTACCCTTAGTGAAGTGGCGCTACCGACAACTGAGATGAGTCACACACAGTTGTATCCGCACGACGCACCACCATCGCTTGTGCTGATATGCGTTACTCGATATAGAAAGTCCGTGAGATGTGCACAATTGTAATAGGCGATCACTACTGTCAGTATGTCACGCAGGATCACCGAACATACCACCCAGCCACTTTTATTCAAGATTTGTGCGTTCATATCACCAGCGAGCACAAAGATGCCTGGGTGGTTGGTTTGTCATTCTGGCCCACATTGGCCGACTTTCACTGAGGTGCTGAGTCCGACGGTATATAAACGATCATTCGCCGGGATCCAGTCAAGTAGGTTCCGCCTCGTCTCAGAACTCAGTGCAATTCCCCTCTAACCTGACCACGAGATACGGCTTCATTGTCACCAGAGACCCTGAGGATAAACCGTCGACCTGTTATATTATCTAAGGACAAGTACAACTCAAGGACAACGTTAGGATCGTACAGACGAGTTTAGAGACACAGCACACATTCAGTCCCAGACCCGAGAAGACATACGTCGGAGCAGCACACTGACCTGTCTGTCAAACAATGAGGACATTAAAAACGCTAATGTTTATTGTTTGTCCTCACATGAAGAGAGGGTAATTAGCAGCAAAAGAGAAGGTGAAAATGAATAGACCGGCCTGCCAGGCAACGATAATGTCTCATACTCCCCGACCGTTAAGGTCGCGAAATGGAGTTAGTTTGAGGGATCCTACCCGGAGCCTCTGACTTAAAAATTTGACCTGTGAAGCAACAGGATACAGGGTTTTCTTGGAAGACCCTACCCAGAGCCAGTGACTCATCAGTCTGGCTCAGCTGACAATACGAGGCGTGTCTAGCCCGACGGTGCGGCGAATAAAAAGTCGATGTCTGATTCTGATCGGTGCAGCGAGAAGTGGATTTATTCAAAGCCTCATCAGGCCTTTGAATGACAATTTTTTGAGAGCACTGGATAGTACTTCTGTGAAACCAGTCAGGATTCACGGCTATACGCAGTCTATCGGGGCGGTTGTAAACCTCTTGATTCAGGGCAGAACAAGACGGAATGTTGAAGGTTTACTCAGATAAACTGGTTCTGTACATAAATAAGCGATGATTAACAAATTATACAACTTACAACCAAGTGAACTCTGAGCACGAAATTTAACCGTCAGCACGTATCAGTCAATAATGCAGTAGCGTAAGCAATTCAATGAGGCGATACAAAATAAACAGAAAGAGAACAGTTCAAACGAGAGTACGTTACGTGTAACAGTGTGGGAAATGTTTAGCCAGTTTTTAATGCAATCAACAAATAGGGAAGTACTGATGAATAGTAGGGGATTTTGGTTTTCATGTATATTGAACATCACCCACAAGTGATCGTAACTGTCGCATTCCCGTAGACCTTCCAGTCGGCCCTTTTCGAAGAGAAGAACTAGACTCTAGTCTCGTTCTCATTAGGGCTCATCAGTAGTACATATCCTTACCACGGCTGGGACTAGAACTCCTGCCGTGTTTTCATGAGGCAACCGTGTTGACCGCTGCGCCATTGACATCACGTTAGGCACAAGTGAATCATCATGGGAAAGTCCAGCTACTTTCGTTTGTGAGTAATGCTCCGATTGGCCGGTCGCCTCGTGAGGAGACAGTTACTGTTCTGTTAACTCCAGTCGATGACCTCAGTTGATCGCCGTGAGCTACTAGGTGTCAGAAAGTACGCTAGTACTTTGTGTCACGAGAAGCTGAACCAGTCGATTCGGAAGGAGGGAGGATCTTAGAATCTTAATAGATGCGGCTACGTATGCAAAAATTGCAGACTCCAGCGACCTAGAGTCGCTGTCACGTGCCACTTGCGAGGGTTAAAGGACGTGTCACAGACGAAGTGAAGGGGCTTCGTCAGAACAAGACAAATGGGGAATATTACTATTGGCTTCCAACGCAATCAGTGCTTCAGAATCTAGATGGACGATTAACCTCAGTGTTTCTACAAGAACTGTGCAACAGGAACTAAAAGTTATCACAGCCGAAGTACGGATACATGAATGTCATTCCATCGCATCAGTCGAAGACAGCGTCAACTGTTACGGACTGAAGCTCATATTTCTTTACCATCTCATTAACGTTCTGTTTGCTTCAGTGAATAGAAAAGAAGAATCTGGGCGGGCTTCATGTATGAGGATAATAGTGGCACGGAGTTCAGAGGAAAAAAGTGTCACTTTGTCGGGACAGTGCCAATGGAAGATCGTCAATGGTATGAAGGAAGTCTTCACCTCTGGGTATGAACAAACTGGCCCTATTAGGTAGCATCTAAAGCGCTGACTCTTACATGTAGACACTGAGGCACTTTCTGTTACCCTTCATTTATTCGAATTTGCTGGGGTCTTTAGCTCCCCAGTGTGGTAATATTTTAATTCGTACGTTGTATATTATGGTGTCACGACTGCCTCTGTGAGAGGTTAAGGTTTTAGACTTGTTAATCCGCAATCCCGAGCTCAATCGCCAAATACACTGGGACGCCAAGAAGTACACCTCAACGTCGGATGGACGATGGTGGTGGAGTTTGAGTTCCAACGTACTACAGCGTGCCATTGGAAATGTCACCAGTTGATCAACTGAAGCGCTTGGGTGATCTAATCGAAACGTGTCGTACTAAATCTGCAGAACTGTGATACAGGGATGACTGTATAATTTTGCGATGGTTATTCATCGTACTTTTGTGCATAGTTCGTTATTCGATTAAAATTCAGCCCACTACTTTCTGATAGCATTCATTTGTTGTAAAAACGAATGTTATGAACTGATTATTGATGACAGTGTCCAACAGGCTGAATGAAATGGGAGATTGTGATCTGCCTGAGGAGTTCTAACCACAAGATTACCAAACAGAGTAAATAAGCAGTAACATGTATCCCATCTATAAGAGCATGTGACGAAGCGTTTGGGGGATGGTAATCTGGTCATGTCTATTGTAAAATAAACAGTACGAACTGACATAGACTTATGTCTACTGCGTCAAACCGTGGCGCCAGATATGCGGATGCCGTATCATCAGGACAGCGGAAAACTTTGTACTCCTTTGACAGTGAGAGTCCACGCAATCACCACACATTTAGGTCTTACAGACTTGAAACAGACCAAACTACCCACGATACTGCACAATGTGTGACCAGGAAATTTCCCTACTCATCAGTACGTGACGAATTGGCGTATTTTCAATGAAAACAAATTTTAATCATTCTACTGAATAAGATTGAATATCCAGTAAACTACCAGGTAGACGATACAAAGAGCTACTCGATATGGGGGCAGCAGTGAAGTCCATTCAGATTGCTAGGATGTGTTGAGATTCAACAATATCGTACCGTTTTTCAATTTTGTCTTATCGTTAGTGTCCTGACGTCCAGGTCTTTCAGGAAATATTCCGAACCAATATCCGTTATTGATCCCGGTTCTATTTCAAATCAGTATGTTCCCTTCTGCTAGCTTCATAAATCACGAGGTGGTGCTATGATAACATTCCATTGACACGTTCTTGGCAGTAAAATGAATTGTCTTTCCAGAAAAGTTACCCGAATTTACCCGTCTTGTTCTGAGAACATTTCCGGGTACATTTCGCACAATTGAACCGAATGTTTCTTACGTAGGACAGTAGGTTAACTGAGCATGTCTGATGGATATTTTCTCTTAACTTCCATCAAGCTCTTGATTGAAGATTTATGTATGGTTTGATTATGTTTTCACCACGAAGTGCACAACACGTTAATCCTTTAGCACTAGAGAGGGGTGAATTGATACCAGAACGACTAAGAAGTTTTATCTATGGAACATTTGAAATTGGTTTTTAATTACTCTGCACGGTCAGAAGCAGGTGTGATTTTGAACATTTTTGTACATATTGGAGCGAAAAGGCGTCCAATAAAGCACAATCTTTATTGTCCAACGCGCCAGATACCATGCCACACGCGAGCATGCGATTTTGTATCACAATTCCAGTCCACGACATCCCCTGGTTTCCACTCACACGTCGTGTGCACTTCTACCCGGTTTAGGTGTGTGATTGGCGCCTTCTATCCGAGGGTTTTCTGCCTGCTATTCCTCGTCCGTTGATCCGATTTCGTTGAGCGATGGCTTGTCCGGTCGCACGTGCTGTCTTCCGTCCATCTACTGTGGACTTTGACCGTACTCCACGGCTGTGTCGAGATATTCCTGCGAGTGTTGGAATAATCACGCCTTTAGTTTGGTCATCCATCCTATTTTGGCTGCCATTTATCGTCCGTTGGTCCGATCCGGTTGAGCGATGACTCATCCGGTCGCCCACGCCGCCCTCCACTCGCTCGCTGTGGATTTTTGAACGCACCTCTCCCTATGTTGAGGTATTCCGCCGAGGGTTGGAATACTCACACTTCCTGACTGACAGTCCACCACAATGTGTTACCTACTTGAAAAGTTACTAGGAATCCGCTGTTATTTGCGCAACGCCGTGAACCTAGAAGAAATGATTTACCAAATCTACAAATTTTGAACACGGAATATTCTTTCAAACAGATACATGAATGCCATACACAGTGTATATTTACATTCCGATCAGTGTACCTTAGTGAGTTTTAAACGTCGATTGTTCAACCTGAATTCTGAGTGATTCGAAGTGATGCGGTGAGTAATTAACGACCAACTCACTGTATGTCTCAGTAAGTCGCGGGAAGCAATGCAGAAATCACATCTTAATCAAAACATGGTTATAAGAGGGAAGAAGGCGAAGAAAATAGTTCGCTTCATTATATGCATACTTGACAGCTTTAGCACACATCCGTATCTTAAGGATGCGTTGTGAGCAATAAGTACCGCACACCTTGATCTCAAGTGTGACAAGTGGCGTTGACATTGTTACCGTCGCCTCGGATTTTTCACCGTTGTCGTACGAATTCGAACATTCGCCTACTTCATAAGTTGATGGAAAAACAATCACGACGGCATACTCCGTTAGGAGAACAATATTTTTTACTTTATGCGTCTACGTTCAATGTTGAACCGCGTTTCTTGGCCGTGCGTTGCCCGTCTATCGTGTGCTGCTGCCTATCGTCGTTAATGGTATCCGGAACACATTGTAGTGATAGGGCTGAGCAGTGTGACTCAGACAGAGCGCACATCTGGGTGTTGACGGGTTCAACTAAGTTACAGTGTTCCGTAAGAATCTTTCACGAATCCAATCCTGGTAGGTAAAACCCTAGTACCGGGAATCCTGCGAGATATTTCTGACCACTTTTCATTACAGGTTCACACTTGTGAAACAATTCGTTCAGTGAATCGGTCACAGTATTCTACCTAATAATAGGGTCACTCTTGTTTTTACATTATCCCATTTTTTGCGGATGCATGTGGAAACGTGGAGTACATTGTTTGGTATGTGTTTCTAATCATGTAAACTCATGTTTACCAACAACAGTGAAACTGCACACAGATGGATTCGAATAGCTGATAAGGCTACTGTGTTACGGACGCCCACGATGCCCAACATCACTTCGTGACCATGTTATTTTACGTGCAGTTCAGTGTTTAGTGCGGACTTTCAGATCAATACTGAATGTGATATGGTTGTAAACGCTCGAAAGAGTACGCTGATTCGTCCGCGATATAGTAATGCGCTTGAGAGAAATCAGATTCTCCTCCTCGTAATAATTACCACGGAAAATCTTGGTCCAGAAAATAGCGTGAATGTCTCCGTAACTGCTCCCAAGACAAACCAAATGACGGGTTCAAAAAGCAGACTTGTTCCGCTCCAACGGCGTGTGAGACAAGGAATAAAGCACAAGATATTGATATGGTGCATAGCGACCTGCAAACATTCTCGTATCGGGAAATCAAAGGACAGATACCAAAAATAGTAGTTAAGGGCACTCGGCCACCAATGAGCACAGCGGAATAAAGGTCGGATAGGTAAAAAAATAGCCAAGGTTACCTCTCAACTGTTCTGGACATTTCCGCTCATTATGATGGGGGTAAAATCGTTTTCCCAAGAAAGGGGACAAAAAACGGAGTCCCTAACAGGTATGGTGGCCCATCGGAAGTTGAATGGGTAGATCATATGCTGGCATACCATGGCATATCATGAATTCAACATTTTCATGCGGAATAGAGTTTTTATGGCCAAAGAAGAACATCCCAACCTATAAGATTGTGAGAACAAGTGAAGCAGTTATTTTTAAACGAATGAACAGCTCAGATTGCTAGAAGCTTCTCCATACACCCCAACTCGTCTTGTGCCACAACAGTGATTGGAAAGGCAAAAGTATTTATCGAAACGAGAGGAGTTTTCGATCTACTTTAAATACAACGTTAAATGTTTCTCGGCTAAAAAGGAACACGACGTCCTTGAATGTGCGCACTGAAAGTACACTATCTACTCAGCAACGTGTCTTACTTGGATACTCATCACTTCAAACAGCATTACTGACTTAATCATACGTATTCACATGTATGTCTGTAATACTGTACGATCTTCGCGAACCTGGGAATACCTTATCTCAACAATTGGGAACTTAGAAAACAACGTATTTCATGGTGAAATATTATGAGCAGTAGGACAAATATACTCCACAACCGTTCGATACAACTGTTAAAAACTAACAAATTTAGATGATACCCGATGGCGTGAAACCGGAACTACGGCTGGATTCGAGCCAACGACAGAAACAGCATACTAAAAGGCGACAAGCGCACGTCTCATCCAAATTAGAAAATCCGACATATTACGTACAACTAATACAATCGGAAAAATGTTTGCTTCTCCACCAATAGTCATCGACTGTTGCACTGTTTCAAAAATGTTGTCTTCAATCCAGTCGTTCACATTTCTCGGCTCTGTGAGCGAATATGGCCTCGGAGTAGTAAATGATTCTGGAACATAGTTCTACAGCATAAATGCTGGGTCACAGGTTGTAACTTTTGATTGAGCAAAACTCAGCAGCTATTATCAGTACTGAGTGGAATGACTACATTATCAGGATACGATTGGCAGGAGACTGTTAGCCTTCATCTCCATTGGCTGATAACTGTTGTAAACCCTTCTAAACGGTAAGCTGGTTCGTCCTAGCTATTGTAATTCGCTTGGTAAAATTCGGATTATCGTCACAGTAATAGTTAACACGAAAAAACCTCGGTCCCGAAAAGTACAGCGACTGTCCCGTATTCGTCCCCCAAGGCAAGCCAAAAGACGCGTTCAAAATATAGGGCTTTGTTCTGCTCCCAAACGTATGCGACATAGACGACAAAAACAAAGTACTTATATGAGGCGCGGTGGCCAAACAGAGAAGGACAGTTGACGGAAAAAATAGTTAAGGTCACTATTGGGCACAGCGGAGTAAAAAGTCTGACGGGTAAAAACTAGCCAAGGTCACCATTCGGCTGCTCTGAGCAGGTCCGCTAAATAGGACAAAGTAAATCGTTTTTTCTTTCTCACGGCGGAGGCGTCTTGGCCCGGTAACGGGGTGGGCGCCTTAACGATAACACTGATCAATGTATTGCTACAAGTTTGCAAGATAATGACCATCACTACAAGCTAAGATCGCTTGGAACAAATCAAGCATTGCTAATAATGTTTTCAATGCTGATCGTGTGGTGGACTGTCAGGCAGGTGGTACGAGCATTCCAAC
>LUCH01017459.1:0-37526 GCA_013368495.1 Paragonimus heterotremus
TGGCTTTCTACTTCCGTCTGTCACCCATTGAACCCATTGAACCCATTGCCTGGCTATGTGATACGGAACTCTCAAGGGCTTCTGGGTTCCACTTTATTTGCCAATTCACTGATAGATCCAGTGAAGTCTGACGTATCCACCAAGTCCAGTTTCTAATTCTCGCGCCCTACGAAGCTCGTCCGAAACTTCTGTGGGTCTGTCCTTTCACAAGAACTTTTAGTGCAACACGCACTAAGTCGTTTTCCCCAGGTACGAATTAACCAGACGCGAAATACAAAATTTCGTTGGGAGAAGAGACCGAATATTTATTGCACGAAATATACAGATGGTCTCTTATTGCGCTAGAAATGGCACCGACACGTAAGTTAGCTAGAGAAGCTAGAGACTGGTCGTCGACGACCGATTAAACCGGATGTGTTGTGACACACGTGTGCGTTCGTGTTCACGCCGTAGTCACATGGCATGCAAACAAACAATCTGACAGCATGCACCATTCGAACTTTCTTAATAGCTTAGGTACAAAATGTAACTATGAGTTTTGGAACTATTTTACACATACCGCAGGCAGGCAGTAAAATCTCCAGGTCGCTACAAACTTGTACTTCATGTTCTGGAGCAGTCTCGTCATAGACGCCATCTTATCTCAGGTGAAGTATCATTTAACCCTGACGGGCAGGCTTAGGTGACACCAGTAAATCAGTTCGTTCTAGTCATGCTCCTAGAGCTGACCCCAGTTCGCCGTCAATTGTGTGTGGGGACTACCTAGTATGTGATGGTAATACTCACTCCTTTACATTAATCGCAGTCAAATACTTCCGGACTAACGCTCCCAGCTCATGGAACATGCTAGTCGAGCCTCGTGAACTTTGCTCTTGTACAAAACATTGTATAGTTTCAGTCACTGGATTCTGTCTCGCTAATCATTACTTTGATTCAGAGCTAAACATTGGACATGCTGCTTCTCCGCACAAGCAGAAGAGGAGGTGAGTTATGGGGCAACAGCAACATTCATTGCTATTTCTAAAACAGTGTAGTTTGACTCTTGTAATTAATTCGGACTGTTGTTTTGTGAAGTTCATCTGTCGTCCTCTATCTTCAACTCATACTATTAATAATATACCTTTGGGGGACTAGAGATTTTGGTCTCCATAGGCTTCTTCCATATTTTCCTGATGGGCTATTTTCATCTCCCCTAAATAATTTTTCCCGCCTTCCCTACATGGGGCCTGTGGACTCCATATCAGCGTGCTTTGTCAGTGCTGTGGAAGCATTGGACTTTACAAGACGGCCAGAAGCCTTGTTCGGACTATAGTTTTGCCAACGAGGACCTAATGGTCGATAATCTTGGACCAACCGCGTCACTAAGCTCAAACAATCTTGTAGTCATTTCGTTTAATGCCATCTATAGTACCTGTCTTATCGTCATGGCTACCAAGAACTGAAGAAAGGTTCGTAAGAATATTGATCTAATACGTTTTCATTTGACTTCACAAACACGGGTTGGCTGCACTTTCTTTCACTCTGTTGAAGAACTATTTACAAAAGTCACTGCCGCACTTTCCTTAACCGTTAATGAATCTAAACCGCTTTGTCAGGTGCGTTGTCGTACCTTAAAGTTAATCCTGAGTAAACGACGCTCATGGATGAGCTGTCGATGCTCCGGACTGCAAAAATTCTGAAAAGGACATACACTAATTCCTACTTGATGTACCTCGTTTATTTGCGAAGGTCGACTTTGTTGTCAGCAGATCCTCACTGAACGCTTCGTCGCCGATCCGAAAAGCTTACTTCGGCTCGCAGTGGCAGCTCGTGAGGCTAAGGTGGGGGTGTCTCGACTCCTTGGTTTGACAGGACCAACAAACTCCGATTCTGAATCTGCCAGTATTCTCGCTCAGTTTTACAACAGTCTTTCTGTGTACATGCCGTCCTTCTCCCAAGTTTCTTCCGCCATCGGATATGAAAGCATAAAAATTGTGGACACTTATTCCATTGTTCTGGATGAACTCCGGCGCCTTAAAGACTGTCCTTTCCGTCCAGATGGTGTAGGGTCAAGCAAACCGAAAACAACCGGTTGAGAATAATACAGCGAGTAAAAAAGAATATATTGTTGTCCTGTGAGGTTAACGCGAGAATAAACGAATATCGAGACGAAACCATAACAGAGCGAAACGACAAGTAGGTACGCAGCGGAGTCGTACGTTCGAGTGCGCGAGGGACTTGTCGGTATCTCTACTCGTTCAGACAAATGTTTAATTACATACAAAAGTAAGAAACAAAAGGATTACAAATGACACTGGTAACTCTACCCTAGTTGACAATAACGAATAAGGTCGCTACGATGGTGTTGTTCCAAAAGCCCTTCGTGAAACGGCCGAACAAATTGTCATACCCTTTATCTTATTGTTCATCCACTGTTTCACCAACGGAACAGTACCCAGTATTTGGAAATTAGCGCAGATCACTCCTTTCTTCCGGAGTAGACAAAATATTCCCAATGATCATCGTCCAATTACGTTGCCCTGAATTGTCTTTAAGGTGCTAGCACTGGTGTACAATTCACCTGATATCTATCGTTTTTCTTTTGCTTTCCTATACAAAACGCAGCACGGTGTTCATAAGGTACTGCCTTGTACCACGAATCTTCTGTTAGCCAGTGACAAGTGGACAATTGCAGTTGACCAGGGTATCGGCATACGTGTTTACCTTGATTTTACCAAAGCCTTCGATCGCGTGATTCTCTCCGTTCTGCTTGGTAAACTGTATTGTTATAGAGTATAAGGTTATTTCCGTCGGTGAATGAAGTCTTACCAGACCAGTCTGCATCATACGATGCGCCCAAACTGCGTTTTATAGCTGCTAAACAAGTTACAGCGGTGTTCTTCAAGGTTGTGTTCTCAGCCTATTCTTATTTCTCATCTTTATACGTAGTCCTCTTAACTTAATCTCGTCTTCCTTGTTACTATTCATACATGATGTAAAAATTTGGCATGTTACGGACACCTCTGATGACTCAGCTATCCAACAGAGTGGCTTCGGCAGTCTCTGTGGTTGGCCCCTGGTGAAGAGACTTCCCTTTAATGGTGAAAAGTGCTAAGTTGTGCACATCCGCCGCCCGACAAATACTGTCCACTATATTGACGGCATACCTTTTTGTGCGGTCTTGGCTGAGAAGGATCTCGGCACATTAGTCTCTCATACTCTGTCGAGCTCACCCAACGTCTCTGCGAATGCGAAAAACAGCTAATAATACTAACATTTCTCAAGAGGTTTTTCGATCAATTTTGTCGTCAATGCTTTAAACTACTGTGCAATATTTCCATCCGTTGGCTCCTCGGAAATAGAACTGTGATGTGACCACCTCCTCTTCAAAAGGATAAAATACTTCTCGAGGATATGCAACGACATGCCGTCCAGAGTTTCCATGCTAAGTCTTATGAAGTTAGAATGTCAACTTCGTATCTGTACTCTTCAAAATTTTACCGGCTGAGGTTTGACCTTATCCTTGCATTTTATGTCCACGCATCCATTTTAGTCCCGTGTTCAGCATTGCTCTGAATAATCCACTCAGAGACCATCCTCCGGGAGTAGAAGGAGACGATGATGATGACGTAACTTCTTACTGCGAGTTCGTAAGGTGCGGAATATTCTCTCTGAATGTGTGGTTTTCTCTAATTCCACTTCTGTTTTCAGGGCTCGCCTTGATAACTACGTTACCCTGGTTCAGGTACTGCCCCTGTTTTTCATGTACCGTTACGGCTTTGCGATTCTAAGCCTGGAGATACAGGATCCTCAAAAGCCTTTGGTTTCCACTTCCGTCACTGATTACTTGATTCACTGAAAATGAGCGTGCATGGACTACATCAGTCAAACAAGCCAATCATGGACCCAGATTCACTACATATTCGTGGTGGTATGGCCGTTATGAAGATCGCAAGTCGGTATGGAACACCTTTGTAAATTCTAATCATGTACTGATATATGCCAAGTTCGCTTTGCATTGTGGTGGGATGCCAGTCAGTCAACAACAAATTAACATATGGAAACTAGCAGCACCACGTGCGCTGTACACCTAACGGAGCAAACTTACCTCTAGCATGTAGTGCTAGCGCCTCTTCTGACGGTACTACTCGTTCAGCAGTCAGCTGCTGAGTCTCTGCGATCACTAGGAATCAGTGACGCTTGCCGGAATATTCCACTCAGCAACGAGTACAATTCAGTGCTCAAGGCTGCTCGTTTGGAACTCCGGAACCAACTACGGAAGAACCGCCTGCTGGACACAAGGCCCTATCGAGATGGAACGAACCACTGCTACGAAGAACTCTCGAAAGCTTTTCTACCTCATCTGACCAACCGACAGAAAGAAGCCAGGTGTGAGCAAGATAATTCGCGAAACCAGTTTTAAGCCTATTCGTAAACTGCAACGACGTTTAGGGCGCTGGGCTGAGCACTTCCAACAAGAGTTCGACTGGCCACCCGCTCCACTGACGAGGCCTTCAGGCTCTGCCCGAGTTTGTCGGTTTATTGACGTTTGTCCGCTCTCGGAAACAGAAGCCTTTCTCGGGACCAAGTTCTCGAAACGTCACAGGGTGCCAGGCCCAGATGAACTCTATCTTGCCTTTTCTGTAGATAGAGGTCCAGCCTTAGTTAAGGAGCTGGTGGCTTTACTTTAGAAACTTTGGATCAGTGAATTCGTTCCAAATGATTGAGGTTTAGTTACCATCATTGCCATTTTCAAAAAGAGCTCGCACTTCATGTGCAAATCATCGAGGGATTAGCCTAACTCAGGTTGTGTAGAGTTCACATGCAGCCATTACACTCCGTAATGCGAACGAAACGCGCGAACAGCATATCCGTGAGAAGTAAGCCACGATTCGTCCTGGCCGTGGCTGCATTGATCGTATCTTCACACTCCGCCAGAGGCTTAAATTCCACCATTTGTATACAAGGCCAACAGTTATCTTTTGGATATTAAAGGGACCTTTGATTCACTTAACAGAATTGCACTTTTTAAACACCTATTGGAGAAGGGTGTATCCGAGATGTCTGTGAGCTTCCTAAAAGCAGTTTACTGTCACATATCGAACCGGCTTTTGGAGCCCTTAAACAGTTCTGGTTAGTTGCGACAAGGTTTTCCAGTCTGCTTCCTATTTAGCTTTCAGTGTGTCTTGACAGACTGTGAATACGATGGTGTGGAATTGCTCCTAGGTACTTGCTTTTGAATTACAAAGTACGCAGATGACATCGTTTTGAGCTTTGAGGGCTCGTAGGGAGCCCCGAACATCTTAGACAGGTTAAAGGCTTCACTTCGTCAGATTAGTATGGCCTTCACACCTACTAAGTGAAAGATGCTGTCACAATATTGTCAGGACTCTATGCCTGCTTTTACCCTTGGTTACAAGCAGTCGCGAGACTTGTGTACCTCGGGAGCTGTATCAGCGTTGGTGGAATGTTTGATTAGGTCACAAGTCACACGGCAAATGCTCGGATGCCGTTTGCCAACTTACGCCATCTGCAGCGTCGGCGTGATCCCAGTCTTTCTGCGAAGGGCCGAGTGCACAATGCCATCGTTGGAACAGTCTTGCTGTACGGTTGCGCGCGGAGAACGTTCACGAAATATCCATTTTCGACCATCGGTATTGCCGAGGCGATCGCCGCGTGTGGTGGGAATATCGTGTTAGTAATGACGAAGTTCACCGACGTGTCTTTAGGACGGATAGTCTTTGTCGACATTTAGGTATATTGATCTCGTCTGATAGGCTTCGTTGAGTTGGCTGCGTCTTACGAATACGAACTCACCACCTGCCATGTCGTGCTTTGTTTGCGAGTGGTGGGTTAGGTTGGAAGCGGCAGCTTGGTGACCAGTGTGTAGTTCAAGTTAGGGGTATGAAGGCACTCATCTTGAAGCTTGCTTCAAGAACGCACTTCCGACTCCCTGGCTGGAGTCCGAAGGACAGTGAACATCCTTTTTGAGGACGCTGTCTGCCATGGTGAAGAATAAAAGTTAGTAGCTTTCGTGTTGCGAATCTCTTAATGTACTTTTTCATTCTTTCTTTCACATCCTCCTTTTTACCGTACGGATTACTTTTTTCCTTTTCATGTTATGGCACGTTTGCTACTCCGAGTGGTTTCCGTGGTAAGTCTGTATGTACATATGACAAACTACTCATAATGCTTAAATTACACTGTATTCCATGACATTCATTTATAGCGAAGTCCTGTAACGATCTGCCTTTCGAAATCCCGAAACAGGTTCCCAATTATTTCGTGGGCATTTCTTTTTAGTGTTTGTTATGGTCTGCTGCAAAAAACGCACCGTGTGAAGTAATGATTCGTTTTTAGCCGTCCTGAGTAACCCAGTCCCCGGAGAAACGCGCTGAACGCCCAGCGAACCATATTACTCACCGTGTGATTTCAGCCTACTCCGTGAGAAAGGTCGTGAGCCGCAAAGATAATTTTGGGTCCGACAATAGTCCATGTTCCGGTAATGGTGTAAAATACTTGAAGTTTGGCTATGTAATCGCGTTTTTAGGATCACTTCCCCCTCTGACCCTCTTGCTTGTTTGGAGATGTTGAGTATACAAAGGAAGTCGCGGATTAACCGGCAGAGCTGTCATCGGCCATCCTACTTTTCCACTTGGTTGCAGTCACTATCCACTCTATAGGTTGATGGACAAAAAGTATATATATATATATATATACTTTTTATACCCATTAGTCCATTATATATATATACCATCATATCAGCAACCAACAGCCTGACGAGAAGGTACTGTGGCTCGGGCCACTGCTCACCTCAACGGTAACGTCGAATTTCTTAGAAGAAAACGCCACAAAAGAGATCGAAAATTATTAAAAGAAGATTAAGCGGAAGAACTAAAAATGGTATGGATGCAGGTATGCCATTGACTGCGGCACACCGCCGTCTCGGATAGCGTCTTTAACCAGTGATTTCAGTGATCACGAAGGCCCCAGCCAGGCAGGCAACATATAACCACTCTGCTCAATGGAGCAGTCAGGGTCTTCATACCTCGTGACCACGTTGTTGCTTGACTACCACGTGGTTTCACCCACATTTTGGTGGTCTCAGTATATAGTGCGTAAGCGTTGAGCTGGCATATGGAGTACGTTTCCGAATCATAGAGCAAAACAGAACGTACACAAGCATTATATACTCTTCCTCTCAGCGATAACCGAACTTCTTTTCGACGCCACAGGTGACGCAAGCTGTCGAAGGCAACTCTTGCCTTTGCTAACCTCGTCGAAATCTCATCAACAATATTACAGGCTGACGAGATTGTGTTACTCAAGTATGTGAGACGCTCCACAGTTCCAAACGGATTACCTGCAGTGAAGAAAGTGGGAGTGGGAATGCTGCAGTCTTGAAACAACACCTTGCACTTTGTAGGTGCGGAACGCATTCTATACAAACCGGCTCGGTCACTCACTTTATTCAGCGTGGTCTGCATGTTTTCAGCAGAGGGACTAAGTGAGCCAATGTCGTCCGCGCACTCCAGATCGGTCAATCTACCGCTAGGAAGAAGCTCAACACCAGGCCCACTGGATTCGCGAAGTGCATCCTCCAGAATGTCGTCCATGACAAAATTGAAAAGGAAAGGAGAAATCGGACACTCCTGACGAACACCACTAGAAGTGGTGAACGCCCGAGACAGTTGTCCATAAACTCTCATCCGGCTTGCAGAGTGAGCATACAGTGATCTCAACAGATTCACATATTTCTCTGGTACTCCCGTGCGAAGGAGACAGCTCCAGAGAACGTTATGAGAAACTGAGTCGAAAGCAGCCTTTAGGTCCAAAAAGATCACTACTGTCGGCTGTCCGTAACAGTGCCGATGTTCCAAGATCCATCGCAAGGTAAAACTATGATCAACACACCCTCGACCGGATCGAAATCCCGCTTGTTCTTCGCGTATTTGACTTTCTCTGGGTTTAGTGAGCCGACGTATTATAAGGCCAGTGAGTAACTTGGACGCAATAGACATCAAACTGATGCCTCTGTGTTTGTCACATAGACTTCGGGCCCCCTTTTTGAAAATAAGAATTACTGTCGATGAGCACCAGTTGCGAGGCACCTCTTCAGTCTCCCAAATTGTCTAGGGGAGTTGCGTCAGTCCTGATATCAACCTCTCCCCGCCATCCTCAAAAAGAAGGGAGGATTAGGTCTGGTCCAGGAGCCTTATTACGCTTCAATAATTTGAGCTCCAGGACAACTTCTGCTTTCGACGGAGGACCGTCTGGAATGCAATAACTGACCAATCGGGTCCCGTCGTCCACATGATCTGGTTGAGGCCAGCTGAACTGCTCTTCAAAATGTTCAGCCCATCTGTCAAGTCGGCGTGATTGACTGGTAATAAGTGAACCATCATTTTCACATATGGTCTCACTTACACTCGTCGACCAGTACAACCACGGATAAGTGAAAAAAGCTTTCTGCTATTCCCAGATAAAAAGGCTTTTTCCATCTCATACGATTGTTCGACCAGGTAGTGCTCACGGTCTATGAGCAAACTTTTGGTCAGCTTGCGTTTAAGTTCTCGACGGTCATCATCATATTCAAAACCAGGTGGGATCGAGCGACGCTTGTTCATGAGGTTTATTGACGTGACGGAAATCCAGTTTTGTCACAACTAAACAGCTCCTTCAGAACATACCTGTTCACAGCATGCTTTCACAGCTGCAGCGATTTGTTCTCAGTGTTCGTTACGATCTCTCGCCTGACTCGAACTGAGCAACTTGTTCACAAATGCCTCCTGATCAACATTCTTTACACTCTCATCGCTCGAATGCCAGTTACGTATCTTGGATCTACGAGCGTATGTCCCCTAGGCAAATAACAGAACAAAACGGGCACGCGCAGCAGCATGGTCCGATTCCAAGTGGTTCCTTCAAAAAACGACAGTCCTTAACAGAGTGGCGTCACCTATAACTGACTTCTGTATGATCGAGCTGTGTCCACGACTGAGAAGCACACGGAGGTCTCCAAGTAACACAGTGCTTCTTCCTGTGTTGGAATGCACTGCTCGAAATATAGAGATCGTAGGATGCGCACAGTTGCAGCAGTCTTTCGCTATTGTCGGTGCCTTGTGCCCTAACACCAAACATACATCCTAATCTCCTCTCTTCTGAAGAAGGACGACCAATCAGCGCACTAAAATCACCAGTTAATATGATGATGTCTGAGTGTTTAGTTTGCTTCAGAAAGTCAACGAAAGCGTCATAGAACGCATCCTTGGTAGTATCCGAACATCTGTCCGTTGGAGCTTACGCCGATCTAATGGATACGCATCACTTCTGATTTACGTTGGCAGATCTTAACCAGGATTTTAAGTCTGACAGCTCACAAGCGACTGCTCACTGGGATCCAATCGAGCAAACGTGGTTCTGCTCTGGAACTCAGTGCGGTTTCTACTTCAGCTTGGCGAAGAGATTCAGGTTTAGCATTATCAGAGACTGATTCAAAAGTCTGACCTGTGAGACAACAGGATACAGGGTTTTCTTGGAGACCCTCCCGGAGCCAATGATTCGAGGGTCTGACTCACTTGGCAGTGAGTAAGGACAACCAAATGGTCATCTCAATTGGTGTCGGTTGGCTTAACAATGCAGAGACAGTCGCACTGTTTTGGACCTGGACACGCCAACCGCTGGTAAGTGGATTAGTCACGATTATCGGGTTTACAACAATGGTAGGAGACATATCACGTAAGGACTGCGTTGTATACGCCTATTCGTTGCCATCCTTAACAGGTTCCTCAAGCACTCAATCCAGTTCATGTTCACTCTGACCAATAGCATTACGCTGAGAGGTCGTGCCCTCAGATTTGGGATTCATCAAGGTGGGTTTGGGCTCAGTAATGGCTTTTCATCACTGCATGTATGTAGGACGTGGTTTGCTTTCCTGTCCACGCTATCTGCGCTGACAGGGCCTGTCTTTGCCATTTCGAATACTTCATCTGTTTTCTACATTTCGGACTATCACTGCGTAACTTCTGACTTTGATCACAGAGTTATACAACTCACTGTAGCTGCCGCTTCCTACTGTCGTCATCAGCCCGTTGATCCGTTGAGAAGTAATGCACTCAAGAGGCTGGATTTTGGTAGTGCCAATAAAGCAAGTTTTTTATTTCAAGTTCTTAACATACACTTATATGGATGTTTAAATCGTCTTTTAAGAATGCCCTTGGTCGTTTACCAAACCGATCGCTGCTTGTAGCACACACAACTCGTGTATGTTATAAGTTGGTCAACTGACGACTTGGCGAGATGAAATGAAAATGGCTGCTACTAAGTCTTGGACTGTAGGTTATGTTCGACTTCTTGGCTTGCGGTTTATCGCCTAGGTTCAATTATGATGGTCCTGTTGATGACCCTGACTTGTTTTGCCACTTTGGCATGCTGGTCAGGCATGTGCGCTGCACCAGTGTGGAGAACAATGTTGATGCATTCTTCGACCCTGCAGTGTAGAACTGTCAGGCAGGTGAAATGGGAGTAAGCAGAGGGAAAGATTGTTCTGCGCAGTTGACCTCTGGCCATTGAAAGGTTACTGGAGACAAGGTAACTCAAGTGATTCTCTGTCTTGTTGATTGTTGTTACTCGCGTGGCCAACGAAAACTGGAAATGACTAACGCGCACTACTGTGACTTACCAACTGTGAACATGTAGTGCAGAATGCAGTGAAATCGGAAGCCCTAGGGAAACACAGGAAATCTCGATCTTCAGTAACTAATGAATTTAATCCCAAAATAGAGATAACAGCGGACTGGCGTCTTCACCTGTAGATTTTTGATTACCCTTGTAAAACTCCGCATTGATGAAAGTGGAATCGATCAATCAGAAGGCAACGGAGAAACGTGCACCAAACCTAAGTTTTCAGGTGCTGTGGTGCGAGAAGTTTTGATACAAAATACTATTTTTATGTGGATCTCGAAACGGGCTATTTTTGATGAAAAGTGGACCGTCCTCATCAACAGTCAACTTTTACTGATCTCTATTTTAGCATACCCAGCTCTCCCTTCTACCTGAAGGTGTACCCACACTTCCATACAGCCTGGGAAAGTTCGAAGTGAATGCTTTTTAATGAACGGCAATCGGTGGTATGTATCCATGGATCGTGGTCTTTCTCACATGAAGCTCTTTGCCAGGCGCATCCTGATTCCAGATTATCACCTGTTTCCTCAAGATGGAGTGGTCTGAGTGAGACTCAACCATTATCATTAAAGACAATGATACATCATTAGTTTGCGCTGTTACAAGGAGCACGTCCTAGCTAGAAAAAGAGGAAAGGAAGAGGACCAAGATATTAAAAAACAACTGTGTCCATACTCAAATTATTCAGCATCAAATGCCTACACCTTTCAAACAAACGACTCAGCTATTGGAAAATGTTGATCGTCAGCAGCAAAACGATTTCCTACCTCGTGTCGTTAAATGCACTTACTCTGCAGGCGTCTGAGCCAAACAGCGACAACGTTTACGCCACTGAGTCCGATTGGCTGTCACCTTGCCTAAGGTCTTAAGCCACTAGCTCTGTGAGTCTCGTGGGTCCCTGCCCGGGTGACTGATCCGACCTACAGCGGCCAACCTCTTAGTGAACGGTTTAATATCTTTACGCCAGGTCATCATCTATCCACGTCACACCTTACGCCAACTTTAGTAGAAGATGCTGGGTGTGGCAGATGACTAGCCGTTATCTTTAGTACATATCATAACCATCTAAGTCTGCAAGTTTGAGGATTGACCAAAGGATTTCGCTCGACACTCGCTAACAAGTTCTTGTTACTCGGTCTCCCCGTTGGTGTCACTTAGTGCAAGTAATCGGACGCAAACACCGGTAGTCAAATGCCTGAATACCGTTCACGTCCTCTACTATGAACGGGCAAATTTTGCGACTATTAAGTAGCGCAGCCCTCTCATCCGCCTTATATACGCGACCCCTAAACCTCAATCAAATGTCCCTTCATCGCTTGAGACGTCCTAGATTGCAAATTCTCCTCTAGCATGGGAGGTACGAATTTCTGTTCAGCCTCCCCTACGTCCACCTTTGTTGATCTAATCTATTGAGTACATAAACCGGTCAGCATGCTTCATAACTTCATTATCCCACACTACATCTGTTTAATCACAACGATCTTGCAGAAGCACGTAACACATTGGGGCTACAAAGCGCATCCCAAAGCATTTAAGAGACCGCAAAGTATCTTCTGTTATTATGTGTGTTGTTTGGAAATTGTCAAACAACAGCACCTTGTCGTCAGCATAATCAATATCAATCAGCCTTACACTAGGTAGGAGATCCACGCCGGCATCCTGTTAGTGCCACAGACAGTCGTTTGTGAAAAAATTCAACAACTATGGTGAATGTGAACAGCCTTGACGTGTGCAGCCTCTGATGTTGAAACCGTCAGACAGTTCGCCATAAATCCTGACCTGAGCTTAAGTATGGGAATAAAGTGCGAACAGTATGTTCACATATTTCATCCGTACACACCAGCGTTTAACTGTAGATCGATCTACCGAATAGAACGCATCTTTACAGTCGAGAAATACGGCGGTGGTTGGCCGGCGACACGTGACGCTGCTGCAGAATTCGACGAAGAGTAGAATATTGATTAATACATCCTCGCCGAGGGCGAAACCTTGTCTCTTCTCTTCTGATTTTTTCCTACCGAACTGCAGTGAGTCGACGAAGTATAATGGATGCGGGAACTCTAGTAGTGACCGGGGTCAAGCTAATAACTCTATGGTTTCCTCAAGAGTTCCCAACTCCCTCCTTTTATATGGGAACTATCATCGAGTGGCCCCAGCAGTGATCTCCATCGTCCATATAAGTTGAGTTAACTGCGTCTCCCCACATTCTTTGAAAAGTGCCAGCAAGAGGTCATCTGAGCCAGCAGCAATATTAGGTTTGAGGATCGAAATGCGGTTGTGGACTTCAGTCTTAGTGATTGGTTCTAAATCTACCAACCGAGGTGCTATGTTACAACTTTGTGACGGTAACGCAGTAGAAACATGAGACCAGCTAGATCGACCTTCAAAATATTTCGCTTAATGTCCTAACTTCCTGGACTTATTATAGATGAATGTGTCATCTGCCTCGTTGATAACTTCATTGACAGACGGTCGTGAGAGAATAGTGGCACGGATAAACCAAAAGTCTGCCGGTGTTCCCTGAAGCAAAAGCGGTTTCCACTATTTCAACTTTCTCCATTAACCAAACCTCACGATCGGCGATCAAGCTTCGCTTCAGCTTCCTACGGATATCTCCTAAATTTATTGTACGAACTGTCAGGAGGAATTTTCCGTCTGGCCTGTATCTACTGTAGAGATTCCCTTGAAGTCCAATGTTTGTGTAACCCGCGAATTCCCCTTGCTGCATACCACAGTACCTGTTTCAGGAATAGCTTGTGTGACTTGTGCCTGGTGGTTATCAGGATCTTCGGAGTGAGAATTGCTTAACCTGTTTTCTGGGCTAGTTTGGTACTTACCGACAACATAGCCAGTTTTTCAACAGCCAGTTGTTGTTGTCGGTGGGGTCGTTGCCCAGCAATTGTAAGAACGAAACAACGTCGTACCAACGCATGATCTGAATCCCAATGTGTGCTCCAAAAAGAACGGCAGTCTTGACTAACGCCCTGCCATCAGTAACTGGCAGCCGTTTGGTCTATATGAGACCAAGCGTGTTTGGAAGAAAGAGGGTGCCAAATATAATAATGACAAGCACGATACCTAAAACTAGTGCTGGTTAAAAATAGCTCATGTCCAGTGCACAGCTGTAACAGTCGTCCGTTATTATCCGAGCAATGTGATACTATCTCAAATCTGCCACTTAAGTCGAGACTGGGCTTCACCAAGACGGCCGACCCGGACGTTCATATCTCCTGCCAGAATGACTATCATAACCGTATGTCGACTGAAGGAGAGCGGTCAGATCCTAGTAAAAGATATCCTTGACGTCGACGTCACTACAGTCATTTGGAGCGTAGGTTAACAGTGAGATTTCTGGGGATTTTATCTCTAGAGCTGGCCTTAGTAGAACCTGCCAAGCGGACGGCACAAGGTTTACTGTTAACGGGAATCCAATCTACCAGTGGGATTATGGCCGTCTTGCTGAGGACTACTCCAGCGTGACAGGTAGCGCCGGCCGTGCAGTGTTTAACAGCGATCACACTCTAACTCTTGTTGAATGTGGATCCGTATTTATTGGCGGCCTCATAGAATCGCGCCGGATTTTCTATTTTGTTCTTCATCCTTGCCGCGAACAGTAGTGTTGTCTAGGTGGGGAAATTGTGCTGGAATAACGTCTGTTCTGATGCTCTTATCGATAACTCTTTGTAGACATGATACCTCATTTGTCACACCGAATTGAATACGACAGGACTGAAAAGGATTTCCACATGCCTCGGATGCAGTTAAGACTGTGGTTGGTAATTGATTTCGAACATTTTTCAAGTCCGTATTACTGAAAACATCATAACTCGAAATCTTTACAACTATTTCCTCAATGTTCGGAAAGCAGTACGCATCTGGAAACGCAGAGTGGTTCACATTTTGACCGTAATCGGTAACCATCCTACTTCTCTGTTGTTCATTTGTTTCAGCTAAGATTCGAGGATGTTGGTTGGCCCGATATAACGCTCCTTCATGATGTTTACGAATTATTACTTGATAAAACTTTCATCCGGAGCAGAATGTCGACGCGCTTCAGTGGTGATCGGAGTGTTATTTAGCAAAAGGTTAGCGGAAAGGCACAATGGATCACTGTGCAGCAACAAGGTTACGCAACAATAGCAGTTCGTTGCTGTCTTCAAACGGGATTTCTGATCTTTTTACAGACGCTCTAATTGTACACCATCACACAAGTTTAGTAACACTGAAAGTTTGAAATGCGAACAACTGAAATTTTTATAACGTAGATACACCTAGCAGTTGCCGTGATTGTGACATCAGACAAATGGAAACCATGGTTACAGAGCTTTCTGTGTTCCACTACAAAACTTTGCTTTTGACCGACAGAACAGGAAGTATAACTGTCAGAGCCGCAATATTTACTAAAGCTTGTTGAGATATACTATTGACAAAGCATGCACGACTGCGCTTGACAGACACAGAAACGGCGATCACAATCACTGAAGATAACAAAAGGGCTACCAGTGGATGTAGTTTTTGTGCCCTGTGCTAATCGATAGACTTTCTTTTTTCACATTGGGTCCGTAACAGGATACTAGAAACGGGGAAATGTCCGGCGTAACTGCAGAAGTAGCGCAGTTCGTTAGCTGCCACGTATGTTCTAGGTTCACACGCAGGGATTCAGTGTTTTGGGGAATCCGAATTTGAAATTGGCGCATAATGCTAGGATTCATGCAGACGAAAGGAATTAAACTTCTGATAAGTCATCTCTAGTAATCTAGCCTGATCATAAGCTGTTACGACCCCACCTGACAGAGAAAGTATAGCACTACTTTCGACTATATTATTTCTGATGAGTAATACCACAAAAGTAAGTCAGATGTGCTTGAAAGTGTTTGTTTGCTAGTTTGGTTTTTTGTTACATACTCACCAACTAGGAATTACTTATCAGTCGTCTTCCTTGAGTACGTGATTAAATCATACTGGATAATGGTAACCTTTGGCAACATGTTAACATTTGTTTTCAGCGTGGATGATCTTGCACGCTCAGCTTATGATCTCTGCAATTAAGATGTCCTTGTATAATGATACTTCTTCGCTAGTTATTTTCTTGGTCTTCGTGTGTTTTGACACAAGGAATTCAATATCTAGTTGATGGGAAGCCAATTAGTAAATAGTGTTGGTCGTTGAGAACATTGTAAACCTATCAACGGGGTCGCAGAGTCACCTTTTGGGTGCGAATATTCCTTCGGCATACTGTTTCCTCTTTAGGTATTCAGGTGCTGTGTTTTATTGACTTTAAGACACCCTGATGCTGACTATTTTGTGTCTAGACGTAGTTTTCTTTCAGCACTCAGCCCCATCCCCTTTTACTTTCGCCGCTCGCTCATGACCTATTCCTCTAGGATTGTGTAGTAGTCAAGCCTAAGTATGAGCCACGGATGTGTTGTTGTCCATGTTGATGATGCTGATAGTGGTTGTAGTGAGATAGCCGGTCACATCACCATCGTCATCACAAACAGCAGTACATTAGTGATTCACGTCGATGCTTAACTGCCACAACCGGTCATAGCCTCACATACTTTCCATTTCAGTCCATGTAAACGCTTTCATATTGTTCAGATTTGACGTGAGATGGTGCCAAACAAATTTAAAGCTGTGGTACAATTTTGTACGTTAAGTCGTAAAATCTATTACGCCTATTCATCTCTTATTATTACTGTCGCAACCCTGGACGAGTGGTCGATAATCGAATGGTGCATGGAGTTATATGTATTCGGTTCCCTCGTTGTCCAGGTTAACTGCAGTGTAGTATTGACAGCGCTAGACCACATCTGCAGACCCACCAAATGTTCGCCAAAACGCCCAGTGTACATGGATCATCAGTAGTTACGCGTAGTTTGGTCGACTACCACTGAAACTTATCCAAATTAGAACCGTGATATTTAACTTCAACGAGATCGACGGCAACATGAACGAACTTGTAACACAATAACAAGCATTAACGAAAATGTTAAGGTGGTTGGGCCTTAAAAAAGTATTCACTGTAGGCTTTCAGCATGCTTTTCAATACTGTTTTTTGTTTACTATATGTGGTTTCCACAGAAATCGGTTGCTGTGGAGAACTAGCTTTTATAAATGCGTTCATTATAAAAGAGAGCACTGTACCTACTTTGTTACGTAACGCATTAATATCTATTATTAATGCAATACTTTTATTCATGATCATGGGCGGTACGTAACATGAGGTTATTCCATAATTGTTTAGTGATAGTACTAATATATTTTGTCTCCAAAACCGTCAGGGAGCGCTTGATCAATCTTATATGATAACTTGTCTCTTTCTTTAGTGTTGACAGTACAACTTAATTCCGTTTTTTGTTTTCAAAAATTTTAGCCCTTTGAAATGAAAAGCAGTGTGTTCCCTGGCCCTACGATTACCGATGGGTACACTTTCGAGGATTTTTATAAAATGGCGACATGTGTCAAGTTTGATAAGAGAAGCTACTGCACACCCTCCTGTGTATCTGTTCGGGCTTTGCAAAAATCGGATTCTGTTCAGGTGCGTGTTTTCGTTTGGCGCTCTGAGACGTTTTTATTCATTCGCCTCTTATATCAAATAGATATCCGAATGCATATGCGTGTGGTCTGTTTCACTCGATGGTTCTGTATAACTCTTGGTATTTGAATATAAAGTTGCATGGAGTTGCAACGATGCACACGGACCTTTAGTACTGGTTTTTGTCCTCAGTCATTACACGTAATGTATTGGTAGTGTCATCGGCTGCTATGCTTGTGATCGTTATTTTGACCGCTATATGCTGCAGATGACCCTGGTAACCTAGCTGTCACTATTCAATATGTGACATCATTTCGCATGATCGCGTACACGTTTTGTGTTACACACACCGAAAACCTAACCTACTTACTTTAATAACGATAACTTCTGTTTTACTGTATCACAGAAACATACTTAGTCGGCTAACTCTACCAAGATCAAACTGCTTGTTTATCTGTAATGCTCCCAAGGTAACGGCTATCTAGTAATGACTATCCACGTGTTCATGCCATTCGTTTTAATTAATTCTGAGTCCAGTTGATGAACTATGCTTCTTTTCAAACCTTGCACTGTACCGTTCACACTGACGTCATCCTCACACCAAGTAACTGTGTTGCGTTGTTTCGTTTCCACTAGTGACTTGTCTATATTCTGTTCCGTTCCGCTGGATGGTGTCCTGTTCGCTTTAAGGAATATTTGTTTTGACAAACTCACAACAAAACTGTGCCTATGCTCTAGTTTCCTGAAAGTGATTATCATATAACCAACATTTTCCGTTTCTTTGTGAATGAGTTAATTGCTTTTTAGACTCAGAACTATCATGCTTGTGTTGCCATTGGTTACTTTTAAGTCTTCATTGGTGTAGTTGCGAGTTTTGTGTCTGCCTGTCATTAGCCATAATCTTTTCACACTTGTTGCCCGAAAACCTGATAGGGTCCGTTGGTTGCTTAATCTTCTGTTCAGTTTATTCCTTATTCCTTCACCCTTAACTTCAAGTGCCACATCTGATTGATCAAATAAATTGGCGGGTCGAGGATTAACTTAGTCGTAATATGAAGATTATGAATGGTAGCTGTTCAGCTATTATTTCCTCGTCTTTTTACAAAATTTCTGAAAGGTTAGTAGAGATACGTACTCCTACCTGTTTTCGTCAGTTAGTTATTGATGGGTGCTTATTCGTTCCACCACTTGAGCTATCTGTATGGACCACATTTTGTGTATTCGGGACGCAAGGAATTGCCACTGAATCAGGTTCGTTTTGATCTTACTCGACGATTGTTGCAGACAGACCACCTGAAACTTTATCAGTTTACCTACAGGATTCATACCATCCCATCAGTTCGCAATGCTGCTGATAAAGTGTTTGTAAGAGTGGTTCAAATACTGTGTTCCCCAAGCCCTGTCATCTGCGGCATCGAGAAGATAAAGGTTTACCTTGTATATATGACTGGTCTTGTACTGTGTCTCTAAGCACTGATCATTTCGCGTGGAAAGTTCCTGTAGGATTTCCAGTTTTGATCGTCTTTGTCATAATCCGTCGGTTTATATCCAGTAGGTTGGTCAATTTAGCGACGGCACAGTTCGTTATCGTAGATTGGACTAGATACCGCGTGTACCGACTACGCCTCTATCTTACAGCACATTTTCCTATTTGATCGTCGATGGCTGAAGGCTGTGTAGAGGATGATTAGGCGAGGATACCATGATAGAGTATAAAAGGCTTGGTTACTCAATTGAGAATGATCAAGAGATACTGTTTTCTAGGCATCAGGAGACGGGTATCGTCACTGTCGTGCGCTCGTCCGTAACAATATTGACTCTTCTGTATAAGTGTCCTTTTTGTCTATTGTTTACATTTTTCTCGTCCACGTTATTAATCTGTCGCTCCTTGTGTGACTGTCATGGTTAGCGGTATGCCACATCACAGGGTTTATGTGTGCAAGTCCGAGGTGTATGTGTGTGCATGTCGCTGGATAACATGTTACTATTTTTTATTTTCTCCTTGACTTTAAAACCGACGATGTACTGCACAACGCTCCGAATAGTTTTATCAATACTGGTGTGGAACTTATCCCAAGGAGCAGAATCGTAGACTTGGATACTACCGATGGTATCGCCTTGCCTAGTAACAAAACAGAGACGGTCAAAGATGCCCCAGACAGCTTAACTATTAAGGTTTCACCATATGAGTTGTGCTTTGTGCTATTTAAATACAGAGTGCTCCTTCAAGACAGGCTTCAGCATGTGCTTGCGCTCACAATTGATGATCTTCCGGATTTAGTTGGAAATCTTGTTTACTTCAACCGATCACATTCAAATATACAACTCTGCTTTGAACTGAAGAGAGGTGATTGTATTACGTTCCTTCACTTGGAATTCTGTCGCTGAGGCAGTGGTTTAGTATCAGGACCAGTCAACCGCAAGAACGCGTGAACCCTCTAATATATGCACTTCAGCAGTTTTGTTCCCGCCTGGTACCAAGTGAGTATAGTGAGAACGCTGTACCGCAGAGTTCGTGAGCTATGTACTTTCAACAGTATCGAATCAGAATACTTATTGGTCATCAAAATTGTCGAAGAAAGAGGTTACTCCAAATATTTTTAGGAAGTGTTCACAACTCTCTGTACAGTTAATGCGGTGCCCACTGTTGCAACAAAAATGAAAGTTTTCCTGAAAGTGGCCTTCAAAAGAGATGATATCATTGCGACACTCATTGTTTACACCACAACTCGGATTTCTGCAGGTCCGGTTAAAGATCTTATCACTCTCAACCAAATCAACTTGCATTGATATATTCAGATGCATACGCTCGCCCATCTACGTCGACAGAACGGAGTGATAGTTGCGTCATCAAACAACTGCATGTTCTGATATGGGTCGAATGTTCGTGAAATCAGTGTCACACCACTTGCGGAACTGACAGCTGGCTTCTTCGATAACACGGCATCTGTTTAGTACGAAACAGGATTAACGCTATCGATGCTGTCCGGATCGTCTATCCAACTAGCAACAATCGGCTACTTCGTTTTACAGAGGCCCTGTTTATCAGAATACTACGCCCCATCTTCTGTATGTAACGGGAATTAACTAATGTCAGCTATGAGAGCGTCCTCAGACTGACCTGATGCGCGTCTGTAGGCTGGTAATATTTTACTCTATGTGCGATTTATCTCTGCGGCCATTGATTAACAGGTAAGTTTTGCTGTGTAGACATCGTTAATTGTAGTATGCACCTGTAAAGATACAGCGAAATGTTACCGGTACAAAATTATACTGATATCGTCTCTCGTGAAATTTTGTTCATCTCGACAGTTCTGCTACTGCTGGCGACCTTGTTGGGGCACAGGTCTACTAACTTATCCTTAATGTCTGGGTAACGTTTGTTAACCTAGGCGCCGATGTGACGTCCCTCTTCCATTGAATGGCAAAGTATATATCAACCCTGCGCGTGGTACTATTCTAAGGCTGTACGGCCTGATAGCTGCGAATTGATGTCCGTAATTCATGTGTTTTGGACAATGGTTGCCTGTGAATCATTGTTTGTGTACGGTACCAACATCGCTTGAGCCATGATAACATACCGTAACGTCCCTTCGCTTAAAGTAGTTTCACCCTAGCCATCTTAAGTGGCTCCAACGCGTTTTACAAATGCCTGTTCGATGCCTGCTTTATCGAGGCTTGTTCGCTTGTTCTGAGTTGGCTGCACTTAAACCACACAGTTGGTAACCCTTGTCCCGTCTTAAGAATATAAAGAGATTTGTATCGTAATGGGTCTCCGGAAATTCTACGCAGCTTCCAGGCTGGGTTTCAAAAGACGATGAATGTCGGTGCTTAGGTCTACTGAAGAGCATAACCGTAAGTCGCTGTCATTGGCAAGAATATTATTTACTGTAATGGTTGTCTTTAGCTGTCATTACGTACATTTTCCAAAATGACAAAAATCCCAGCAATCTACAAAGAATATCAAAATGGAAGTGCGGTATACAACGGGAAATGTTTTCCTGAATTCCGGATGGAGACCCGACGGTAACGGCTCAGCAGACTGTCCTTGTCAAATTGTCCATATCTTTCCGCGATCAAAGTGGGCAACACCGTGAAGTAGTCACTTACTCCATAAAATATTTGCCGTCACTGATTAGCCATTATTTTCATGCAGGTTCCCGTTAACACTTGATGAAACAGCTGAATCAAACAGTACACTACTCGTCTGTTTATCACTTTACTTCGTCTGTCTTCCTAACCCGCTCTGCTGAATCTGTGCACAGACAATCCGTGTACTTGTCTGCTCTCATCATGTTTAACGGGAATCGATTGACCATGTACCGAATTTATTTTTCGGCATTATCGACAAGTTTTATGTACAGTGCGTGTCATTTTATCGGAATTAGGGCAGAAACAAGTTCTTCAGCATTTTAGCTGTATATTAATCATAGACAGGTAACGACAATTGCTGTCTACTCGTTGTGTCTCATATTGTATGGAGTGCTACCCACTGACACTGTGGCTTAATACGACCGACCGAGTTCATGGAATGGTATTGACAGGTTGGTTGACTTGCGTAGCCCGTGCTCGAAGGTACGATAAGGTGGATGATAAGGCGGCCCATTTTACCGCAGCTAGCTGATCAGTTAGTCTAATCAATGATCATAGTTACATCAGTTTCACACGGCTTTTCCCGTTCATGAACCCATCATCATTATCATAGCAGCCATGAGCTCAACCAAAAGGTGCTGCGGCTCGGACTGTCGCTCACCTCAACAATGACGCAAAATATCCTGGGAGAAAACGCTGCTAAGAAGTTGGAAAACTAATAAAAGACTAAGCGGGAGAACTAAATATGGTATGGGTGTAGGTACGCCATTGACTGCGACACACCGCCATCTCAGATAGTGTCTCTAACCAGCGATTTAAGTGATCACGAGGACCGCGGTCAGGCAGGCGACACCTACCCACTCTGCTCAATGGAGCAGTCAGGGCCTTCATACTTCGTGACCACGTTGTTGCTTGACCACCATGTTCATGAACCCAGTGCAGTCCTATTCGTTTGAGCCGAGTCCAGCACTAGGAACAGATGGTATGTGCGGTTTTGTGCATGTCTGATCTGTAGGTCGTGTTCTTTCCTACTACTCTATCGCCGATCTGGCTTTAATAGCGCGGTACACTGTACATATGTGTCCAGATAAGCTGTCTTACCCTTGAGACAAGTTGAACATCAAGATTGGTGCGTTGGTTATCAACCCCAATCATGTTAATAGCGTAACGTAGCAATCTACTCACCCGCCTAGTTTTGTGTGTTGGTATCTGCCCAGATGATTTTACTTCGTCATCACATTTTTCATCTAAACTGAGGCTCTTCAATTGTTCATTCCGGTAATTCTCTAATCCAAATTGCTTTTTGTGTGTATTGGATGTCCATATGATGACGTCCTTGTGTTTCATCCTCTCCTTTATTTTTGCCCACAAGTCTGGCTGCCGTGTATACTTCATCTCCTGTCCCAGATGTGAGCACTCGATCCGGTTAAGCCCAACACTGTTCTGTTGCGACATTTCCGAATGTGATCCAAGCGATGAAGAACTGTCGTGGTCGCCTCTCGTCCCTGAAGATTTCGGTGTAGGAAGGTAATACTTCATTGTTTTACTGGCGAAATTAATGACTCCGTATTTCACCCGTGAGTTACCAGGTAACGATCGGGCATGTTTTTTTGATGCAGTTTGGCTGAGGAAAGCCCAATAGTAACGCGTTCAGGCTAACTTCCTGGTCACCCCAAACATCTGTGTTCCAGTTTACATACCTTTGGCTTCGATCATGTGATCGAGCTTTGTAATTAGTCTAATCTCCCATGTCGACCGCATTGCTTGCATTGGCTAACTTCTGGTGTAACTAGCACACGTTCAACTTTTACTATGCAAATAGGGACACACAAGTAACTTGACAAGTTTACATTTATCTGTGCGCTAATCCAACTCTTATTGTCACGAAGTACGTACAGCCAAAGGGATTAGCTAGCTCATCGGTGTTGCCATGCCCATACAAAATATGTCGTTGCCTCGACTGTAAGGTTTATAATTAAAGGGACACTTTATCCACAGATGCAGATGACGGAAAATAGTTGATAGACTGTTTGTTTTGTGTAAATCGATCGCGTGTGTATATCTTGTACATGAATGTTATGACATATGTTGAAGTGATCTGCACCAGATAATCCCCCCATGCACATAAGCTGACACAACCAAGTCAAAGCCGGCTGGCTGTACCAACGTTACTATGGAGTGGACACAATAGTGATTCTACAGTCTCCAAATTTGGCTCAGCTAGCTGAATTTTAGGCTCCCCTGTGCTAGTTAGTCATGTAGTAATATGTTTCATTGGCTCTGTTCCGCCGTTCTACAAACGACGTCTATATATGAACCATTCAAACGCCCAAATCCGACTAACCTGGAAAAAGATAGAATTGTTGACTGTGCCCGTCACATTACCTTTTGCGGCAAACACCACTAGCCTGAACGTATTCACTGAACCGGAATGGGGGCCGAGGTCGCGTTACACCGCCAATTTTTGTCTTCCAGGCTTGTCTTGGTTGTCTTTTCTAAGTCGAGTGAAAGTCAGCCATGTTACGAAGAGAATAAGAATTACACCGACTACTATGATAACCACGTGATGTGCGCGGTACACGTCTTTGATTGACCCCAAAACACTGAAATTTTGTTTGTCTCGTCTTTACCGTATTTGTAAGGTCCCCCTACGAAACTCATTATGTTATCAAGAGAGATAATTTTTTCGCGTCAATGCAACTAACTCAGAGCGTGAATAAATGGATGAGCAGTCCACATCTTGTGAACAAAAACTGGTCCAGCCATACAAATGCACCCAGATGGAGTGTTTGCACATGGACGTGTTCATCGCGGAGTATTGATCTTCAATTCCGTTCAGTGGATTTGACTATCATTAACCAAACTGGGTAAATTGTACTGACGCGTTAGGTCCTAATCTACGAGTTGGGTTTCACGACCTAAACTGTTTCAAACACCAAGCAATGCAACTCCTGCAGGCCAATCAGTAAGATCATTCAATTTGACCGCACTAACCCGACCTCGAGTGTGCTAGTACGCAGTGTGGATGGTGCACCTTTTTGCCTGAGCACCGCCGTAATAATGCATTCGAGTACTGTGCTTTGGTTCTACATGTAAAATAGCTAGAAGTCCAGCGCGCGAATTACTTTTTACTCTGTGAACTTTAACACACCATCGCCAGTCAACAAACCATATCTGCATTATCTCCTGTCGATCCGACTAGTACAGGTAAAGTTCATCCTGTGTTGTTATGGCCAGATTGTTTGTTGCGTCAACCATCTCTGAGAATGCAATCGAGTGAACGTTGGCAAGTTAATCAAACATCCGCGTTACATTTCACACTCTTATTGTTTTAGTCCGTCTGTGTCATCGTGCCCTACGTTGTATCAGATGGGCAAACAAATCTTTACCACACCGTTGCCATCTGCGAAAACTTGAATGGACGGAATAAATATACGATAGATTGTTCACTTAAGAAAATATACTGAACCAAAAAGATTGATCAAACGCATGTCCAATACCAAGCACTGCGGCCTAATTAAGTTACGTAGGGTTGACGGTCATCGGTAAAGTCAATTGGGTGAAGATAATCTGTAGGTATGACAACCGGATTTATTTGGATCTATCGGGTAATCTAATCACATTAAACGTACTCGAACGTTGCAAGCGTAAAGCTTATGTAAAAATATGTTGCCTGTTGTGAATGATGGTTGATTGTTTTAACTCGTTACGAACCATTCACAGTATTTCAGACATCTCCTTACTCGTTTTCGCGAGGTGTTGCTACTTGATGAAACTTGTAGGGTTGACATATGAGGCTGTACAACGTTCGCAAAACTTAAATTTGACTAGTCGTAACTTTGTACAGCTAACTATTAGACATCTGAGGTTTCTTATCGATGATGAAGACTAGGGTTCTTGTTACCTTCTTCGTTGTGACGGGTTCGAGGGTATGGTGGGTACCTAATATTTCTGCATAATACCTGCGTAAAATCCAAACGAGTGGAGCCAAGTTCATTTCACAAGTGTATGGTGGTTGAATAATCCCTCCGCGTCTGCAGTCAAGCGAGATCGGCTAAAATGTATATGTTACACCAGGGGTAGAGTTTTATGAATTATCTAGTACTTTCTGTATTAGCTGTGTTTGTGAAATTTGAGTTCGGCCGACATGATGCGTCCATAGGCTGGACTCAGATGCACGTCGTTCTGTCAATGGCCGTCTACTCTGTTGACCTAAGTCGTAGAGTAATCCATGTAGTTCAACGTGTTCCGGGAAGTAAATCAACTTTCGTTTACCTAGTCTGTATGTGGGCTTCACTTATGTGGCCGAATTTTCCTCATCCCTGTTGAAATGGTGACCCATTTAGTGTGGTCAGAATGACAGACAAATCTGATTTCCCTCGTTAGAGCTGCCTGTTTGGCCAGCCACCCCAGTTGGTTGTGCTAGCTAAAATGGGATTGTGTGTCCATTCAGTGAGGTCGTTGTCCCCGATCTATCTCAGTTATCTTGGTTCATCCATAGCCACAAAACGTGAAGGTGGACAAAGGAGCCAAAGTATATCATTTACGCACTGATTTTACCCGTGAGTTTCATTATTGGCAATCTTGATTGAAGTCTACAAAAAATGCAAAGTTCGCCTATCTTATCCCCGTTGGATGTATCAGGCGCCATCGTTTACTATAGATTGCGAAATGACTAACACATTGCGTGTTCTCAGTAGGGCAAGGCCCAGCCGAAACGAGCGAAACCAGGCAACGGATCAGTTAGTATTCCATCTTCTTCTCAGTCAGTTTTCAACCCAGAACTTAGTCAACTAGTAAATTTGACTGAGGGGGGAAAATTTGAGTCGTTTGACTGGTACTGTCGGCCAACTTTTATTGGATAAAGCCGGGAAAGTTATAACGCTTATATACTTCACCAACCAGTATTTGGCGCTTAGTAAAAACAGGAGTATGATATTTATAAGCTAATCGTTATACAAAAGTGACCTTGAACGATGTGAACAATCAGCTGCATCATCCTGCTTTGTAGCTGATTGATTGATCACGATAGAGCGTTGTATACAATAATAATGCGACTTTTTAAAATCGATATAAACATGTATATGGATAATCCTCTCAATGTTTGTACCAAGGAGAACTCACAGTGCACTCCGGAGGCTCATCAGTGGAACTAGCAAGTTGTGGTTTGATATAGTATACTTACCGCCGAAACTATTCAGCCAATACCCTTGAATAGTCTCTTCGATGACCAAGAGTATCTTAAGTTACTTAATGTGCGGTTTCGGGCTGTGTAGGCCAGTTATCACTTAGCTCCTTGTGTTGTGTAACAGACAGTCTCGTTCGTGAGGAGTATACTACTCGAAAAGACAAGCCTCAACGCCAGGTAGACGCTGGACCAGAAACGACTATCGGAATAATGTGTATGCACTATGGGGAAGTGCCACCAGGGCGATTGACAACGTACTGCTGCCCAGTGTGTGTGAATGCATGTCAGTCGTGCAAATGAGTGTACGTGCTCGTGGTCCTATGTTTTAGCATAACCTTTACGGGACTTCATGTAATAGACAACTTTGAATGCCAAGCGTCTTTTTCGGTCACAACACTTGCAAACTTATCAGCATGACGGCATGCAATTACACGTAGTTGAGTCCGTTTGTCAGTGCATAAAGCTGAATTTTTCTGAGAGGCGGATTGCCCGTTTCAGTTTAGTTGCGCAACCTTTTTATCTTACATCAATGGGATCACTTAAAGGCTCTAATCTGTATCACTGCTGAGACAACAGCAGATGCATCTAATATAGGAATGAAAGAGGCGTGTTCTGAAGCTTTCCAGGTAGGTGTAAATATTGAAATGGAATTTTTAAATCTTTCTTTCACGAAGGAATTTATTTTGACTGGAAATCTTCCGTTCAAGAGCTCTCTGTATAAACGGATCTCCTAAAGTTAAAATACATTCCCTTACTCACTTCCAGTTTAATCTTCAGATCTAATTGAATCATTTATTTAGCAGGCTGAGCAACTCTTACCTGGTTAGTTTTTGATCTATAACGTTAAAATGCTGACATGATGGAAAACACTGGTGCACTCTTTGTTAACTTCAATTGGAGCTGAGCATTTCGCTCGTTGGTTGTGAGATCATGCTAGTCGGAACCCCATACATCACAATTTGACCTTCATATGCATTCCTCTAACTTAGGCCAAGATAACCCAGGCAAACTGAGATGATGGCGGCGAAGGATGTGACGTGGACTCAGCGTCCACCACCGTTTTTGCTAGTGGTATACTCAAACCACTGATGGTGGACGCCGCTGGCATTTTGACTGATTCGGCACAATCAGTTTGGAATCTGTCTAGGTTGCTCCGGTTGATGGGACGCATCGCACGCTTCTCTTGTTAATTGGTGATAGTTTTAACATTCACAGGGCCCACTTGATTCAGATGTTGATTGTCTTCCTGTTTTATAACCATATTCCAATCACTATGATTGGAAATAACTACAACCCATAGACACGAACTGGTCTTAAACCTCCCGGTCTTCTCTCTCGCATACAGTGCTCAGTAAGTATAATGCGGTGTAACTGTGAACACTGCAGTCGTGCTTTCATTGGGCTCCATAAAGGTGTGGCAATACCGATGTCTAGTGTTTCCGGATCGTTCGCATTCATTCGTGATCTGATTTGCAACAGTAACAACCACTTTTGGATAGTAAACTATACGACATTGAGTAATCATTAACCGGCTTAAATGGGATTTTCGTATCTAAAATGAATATGCAACAGTATCGTTGTAAAGCGCACTCAGATGAACGTTGAATAACTTGTGATGTCACGCATGCTTATACCAGTATTGTGCATTTCCAGTAGTGGGTGGATCCAGATCATGAAATTTACCCATTGACCACTCTGATAATATGTGTTCAGCCATAACCTTTTCACTAAGTTATTCGTTTTCAGCATCATTATGCAGGCAATTTGAAATACTCATACTACATTCCGTTTAGCCCCCATAAATTCAGCATCGTTAAATCTCCGTTTGTATGATTGCCTCAAACCAACCCTGTTTTTCCCTTGGTATGATTTATATCGGTAATGTTCAAAAATGCAACCCAAACATTATACGCTGTTGCTTACCTGAAGTCCATGAGTAGTGTGGTAAAACGTTAATGTCAAAATGACCATATTTCTGTAAAGTAGCATTCATGATTTTGGATGTGTTGTGTTCCCTCTTTAGGTGTTCCGTTAGTCTCGCGGAGAGCCTACTGCGTGAACGTATGCGTGTTTCCGCCACGGGTGTGACAGATTACGAAGTTAACGAGTCCGGTCGCATGGTCATTATAGCTTGCGGCCAGATGTTTTGCGCTATTGATCGTTCAACAACCTTAGTAAGTTGCCTTGGGTTCATGTCTTCATTTTTTGCTATACTAAACATATTACCATGTTTGCAAACAACGTGCAATCCTTTTTCAAATCGTCTCCCTTCATTTCAGGAGTGTTCATCCTACTGGTCCTCTGCTTCTTTATTCTTAGGCATTTCACCATATCGACACTGCTGGCCACGTTTGAACTTTCATCGCTGAAGCACTTAGTCTTCTGTTTCCTGTTGTCTTACATTCGTAATATTTGTTCATTTTCCTTGTTTAAATCCTGATATCAGAAGTTCTATGAGTGAGGGTTTCAAGAGTTTTGAATTCCACTTTCACTTTACTCTACTGCCCGGCTAACCATCTGTAGCTAGTCTTGTTTTTCCGGACTCATTCTGGTTACGGAATATGCCGCGTAAACCATTTTTACTAATATATGCGCAGACATCCTTTAGCCTCGGTCAGTGTAACAGATGCCACTAACAGTGCTACTCATATCTCGTTAAAGGGTTTTAAAAAATGTTGATGTGTGTATTCACTTGGGAAAATTCGGCCTAATGCTGACAGCCCACTCCTACTTCACAAGTTAATTCGAGAAAGGATACGCTCTATTGTTCAGTTCAGTGTAACACTAAGAAAGTTCTAACTTATTGTTTCTATTTGAGGTGAGCCTGCCGAACAACCTCCCTGACTTGTGAAAATTGAGAGCAGCCTGTGATCATCAGAACCATCCACTTTTACTCATTAGCTCCCCTTGTACAAGTTAGTTAACACCAGTTGTGGTAACGTACATTTTCTCGCAATGGGGTCTGTTGTCTGTAAATATGATAGTTGTAACGTTCATCAGATGAACGTTGAGGAATGCGTCCGATCTCCACGATCACGAACTGATGAAATGAATATTGTCCGTGGAATCGACGGTACTATCGGTGCAACGATCACTGCGTAAACTAATTACGGATCTAAGTTCGTTCCGAGTCCTTGATAAGTTTCAGCAGTACAGCCAAGCCGGGAAAAGACAAGCAAATGCGACTGTTACACAAAAAACGGAAGCGAATGAAGCCGCAGTGATACGGCTTCGAACGTGGGAGTGAGAACTAACAGAAGTCATACAGTGTTAACTACTAACGTGGCTTCCATGCATGTGTCGTTAGCAGAACGGAAAATACATGAATGTGTGCGGTCAGTGGGACAGGGGGAGTGGATAGCCTCGTGTTCTAACCTGCCGTGGTTTGGCCAATAGTGTAACGAGACAGGGTAAGGATTAAAAGGGATTTTGCCTTTGTCTAGGGAGGTGTGTACAATAATTCTTCCTTGAATCGTAGTTAATCAGCGATCTCTTAGTAAGGACTGAAACTGTCTTACCTTCCGACCACACCTGTGAAGTTAATGAATCGGGACAGTGAAAGACGCAATAATTTCGTGTTGCTTCCATTTAGTCAGTTGTTTGTTGGTATCTTCCTGCCCATTATTTGGGTGGGGTCACGTAGGTTATATAAATTAAGTCTTGTGTCTGCTTTTTTCATCTGTATATCAGGGTGTCCCACACAGTGCTCCCTCTACAACGGCCATTCCTGGAGACCAAGAAAATCTTTAGACGTAGTGGGGAACTGTTTTGCTCGTATTCCAAATGTATGCGACTAGTTCTAGTGTGGTGTCTCAACAGGAACAAGTAATATGGTGTAAAACATTTATTTCGCTGTTCTTACACGGTCTTCCAGTGTTTGTCGTTTCATAGCCGTCTTCCTTGACTATACTACCAAACCATACTTGCAATCCGTTATCGTTTACGTCAAGCCGATACTTCTTTTCAGTGCTAATTGAAGTGAATTGAGATGTCCTTATCTGTAGGAATCTCTTCTTCATCTTGACTTGTTGACAAGCAAATTTATAGTGCTCTAGTTCATTCGGAACCGATCTTGCCATTAGTCGTGCTTGTCATATTAACACTTCGGTTAAATGATCGCTAACCGAACGATACGCAAGGTTGTAGTCAATTTTGGGGTAGGTGGCCACTACTAGCCATTCGCCTTAGCTGTAACTCAGTCTGGGTTTGATCCTGACGGGACACGAATTTATGCCGGGTTTGTTACATTGTATAATACATATGAATCACTAATATGCACTCATGTTTAAGGTGTTCCTTTCACGAAGGTGTCAAAAGACGCATATTCGCACTGCAACCTCTAGATTTCATGATATTCATAGCGACCTGAACTGAAATGCGACTCATTGTCGATTTGTTGCGGCCTCTTGTGATTGTTTGTTGGAGCGTTGTTGAGTCAATGAAGTTTGTTAGGCTTGCCTTATCGGAGTTTGTTGACTTGTTGAACTCTGGTTGTTTAGATTCAGTTTGTAACCACATTTTTCCTCGTATTTTACAACTTTATCTGTTCTCTGTTTTTTCTCTTCTACATTATAACCTATACCGTTAAATTGTATTCGGCTTCCCGGGACGATAACCCTACTATTGATGCACAATTTCGGCTGTGCTGTGCAGTTAAGATTAATATGTTTGTTTGTTAATTAAATTCAACGTTTTTATCGATCACTTTGTGAGTTGTGACCTTCTGTTCATTATTTTTTTCTATTTTATCAATGATAGTTCCCTCGTGCCTACAAAAGGACAGTTCGATGATAGTTTTATCAGCTCCTTGATCCATTTCCCTTTTTCTCTTAGCTCACTTGACCCTTCTCTCGTCCAGTTAGCAATCTGCTAGTGGATAACTCATCCAGTTTTGTTTCTCATTAGCGTGACAGCTCAATTTTCTTCAGTCCACCGTTCATCTTGTAAACAGACTCTGGGTTAGTACGATCTCTTCATTATTTTGGACTGCTTTGTTTGTATTATTCGGTGTTCGTATGACACTACATATCATTTTGTGTACCGATTCTGTAGAGTTGAGGTTTCCACGAGGAATCAACATTTAATGTTTATTACGTATGTCTTGTGCATTACTTTCCTGTCTAATACAGTTTTAGACCGTTGTCTTCACTGCTGTCTTCAGTCCTTACTACCTGGACTGATTTACTAGTGGTGGTGATAACATAATACGTGGTGTGATTGTATGCGTTCTCATACTCTGTCTGTCTCTAATTGTCTGTCATATATAACTTGCATGTTTTACGTTTGCGACTGATGAGAGTAAACGAAATGTTAACATATCACATGTCTTCTTTCTGCGCTGATGATTTACTAGTGCCATACATACCGTTTAGCATTAAACACCATTTCCATTTACATCTGTCCGCCGCTTTCACTTGGCAGTAATTCGCGATTCTGTCGACTACGTGTTATCGATTGCTTGCAAGGAACTATAGAACCAACATACAGTCATGAATGTGTTACAGCCCGTAATATCGCTGTGCATTGAAATGGCGCTCAGGGTAGGCAAGTGACATGTCAACAACGTATGTTATCTGTAGAATTTGGATCCTGGAAATTGGTCGCTGTGGCAGTAGTCCCTATGTTTGGGGGCCGCTCTATGGTGGATACTGTGTTTTCACGCGAGTATTGGAACTAAGCATCAGTACAAGTCACCGGTGTTTTGCTGTCGTTGACGGTGGTGATGGATCGTACCTTGTGTATTCTAATTTCACGTATATATCTCACTCTACTAACACATTTCCAGTAGTGTATCTTTATTGCTGAATTTAACGTACCTCTTCGATGTGCTTTATCCGTTCTCATTTGTTGAACACGACTGCATTTATTTGATTTCAGGAAATTCTATTTTTACAACACACTGTTAGACTGTGTTTGATCTTATTAATTACATTCCTTTCTTCTATCACAGTATGCGATGCTTGTTTATATGAAATACAACCGTGTGTGCATACTTACAGCTCGAATGAACTGAACAACCTGTCACGTTTCCGCCGCACTGTCCGTATGAGTTTGTATAGCTGATCGTAAGTGTCTGTATACCTCACTTGTTTATTACTATAATTGTAGAACCTGTGTTATTTTTCTCCCTCCGACCGTGTGTGAGACGAGAGTACTAGGGGATACTACAACATGTAATCCGACTATCCATTTTGATCTGACATACCTGAATGGTTGTCGCTCGATGAGTGTGCTACTTTTTATCACTTTCTTCCTCTGCCTGAGACTCTGTAGTTTTCTGTTTTGAACCAAAGAAATGTCATGCCAATGAGTGTACCCAGTGGTTGGTGTTTTCTGAACGTTCAACAACACACCCGTGAAGGTTTTATACTCAGATGTACCTCGTAGAGTTTGTGACACAACCACTCGGTCGTTTGTTCTGCACAGAAGTAAACATTTTTAGTGTTCAGTGCTATTTCCACCTTACGCTACTGTCGTACATACATGCCTGTTTGGGTCATGTTATGTATGACTTTTATTGTTTTGTTTGCGTTTGTACAGCATCATTCTGAGGTACTGGATCCATCCGAGGCTCAGGTAGTGCATCCATTGCAACCGAAAATTTGTCCCATAAACGAAGACCTGGTTGCTTGTGTATCCAATGGTCAGCTAGTGGTTGGAAACGCCCAGACGAATACCTGGGTTCCTTTGACCAACTTCCCTACGGATGGTAAGTTCTTGAGATTAAACTCTAATTTGTATAATCGTGGGCTTGAATCTCTTCCGTTGGCACCTCTGAGAAACTTACCCGCATGTGACCTTCGTGAAACCTCCTGTTAGATTACCACATTCCATTCTTTATTATACACTGCCTGACTGTCCTCAGTGGATCACGTGTCCGATGTCCTATTTGTGGACGCGACCGGGCTACTATTTTGTTATATTTATTTTCTCCGGACGTTTTCTACGGTCTATCGTGAAGTTCTAGAGCTGTGACTATTTTTTCTCAACAACCAAACTCGCTATGCGCGACCTAGTTTTCTGTCTCTATAGTATTTCATCCGGTACAGATCACTTGTTGACTGTTCATTCACTGACTACTACACACCGCGAAGAAGTGATGAGCATACCTCATTTTATTGTCATATTAATAACAGTTATTTTCCCGCACTGAACAGACAAATACTGTTCGAAAACTGTGGGTTGAATTTCATTTGCAAACTTTTTATGTTAAATGAATCATACACAATAGCAATAATTTCATATTAAACGTTTCGAAGTGATCTTCACCTACATGGGATCGCAGTCTTTCTTTAAGATTGACTTATCGACTGCTTCACTTTGTAAGGAAGCAGTAGGATGAGGTTCCATTTTTATAAGAGCTCATCAGTAGTGCATCTTCTCGTCCAAGCCGGAATTTGCACCCTGGCCCTTGTGTTTTTGAGACTGGCTTGTCAACCACACTGTCACTAACCTCACAATAGGCATGACCGTTCGTTCCCACCCAAACATTTAATCACAGCCTTCTATGAATAGTGTTAAGACTACTCGATCGTTTCAAAAGGAGGGAAACCAGACTGTTCATCCTATTCGAGAGCTTCACTGTCAGGAACTTCTCAGTTAGATTGAAGTCACGAATTTCATTTAACCAGTTGAACAGTGTATATTATACTGATTGAATTTTTGGGATTTAGATCCTTTGGAGTTGATCGTTATTCATATTTGACCGTAACCTTCGCATTCTGGTAGATATTTCCAGCGAGTCTGTTTCGAAGAGATACAATAGGCTGGATTTTCATTCGTTTTGGAGCTCGTCAATAGTATATATCTTAGCCACGACCGCGATTGGAACTCCGACCATGCTTTTGTCAGGCAACCATGTTGACCATTGCGCCACTGACCTCAAATTGGCACGACCGAATTATCATATCTGACGCAGTTACTCTCCATTAACTCCAGTTTATAACCCCATGATTAGGACCTTTGAGACAGGTCGAAATTTCCGATTTCGTTGAACTTGTTAAGTATTATTTGGACTGATAACCGCAGTAGCATATATGCTCACTGACGGTCGGTATGATGCCAGCAAGCTGGAGTGTGTTATGAACCGCGTTGATTGACAACTGATGAAAAAGTACTAACGCCAGGCGTTCACTATAACCCGGCTTAGCTACGACGGTTGCACTAACGATTTGCGTTATCACGGCCTATACGACGACGCACGTACTACCGCAAATGAAGGACAGGAAGACAGGAAACCTTCAGCCAAGGGTATATTTGATTTCAACCAAACGTGTTCAGATACGCTGGAAAACTCCACCGTATTTATAATGTTCAAGCGGAGGCTCATACAGTGTGGAAGCTCATACAGTGGTTTAGGTTCACAACGTGGGGAGGCTCATACAGTGTTAAGAATAAAAAAGACATTATCCCAATAGAGTGTTTGCTCAACTTTCTTTGGTTAAGTAGATAACAGGAGTCTATAGAGTCGGACAGACATAATCCTCCAATCAGCATTACATTTGCCGGACTGCTTTGCCTTTCATTTTGTCACGGTCTGATTGACATGTGAACAAATCCCCACGCAACCAGCACTACCTTTTGCACTCACTGTGTTCACATAATACAGCAAGAAGGTAAACAAACCGATTTAGAATAGAGGATGGCTTTTGCTCCAACATATATAGCTGAGAATACAAGCTGTAACGGTCACCAGATGAGCGTTGAGTAACACGTCCGATTCCCACGACCGCAATGTGACAACGGATATTGATCTTAGTACCAATGATACTACTGATAGACCGATTGCCGTATAAACTAAATACAGACTTCAATTCGTTCTGAGTCTTGGGTGGGTTTCAATAGTGTAACAAAACCAGGTGAAGAGTTATGAACAGAAAAGACAAGCAAGTGCAACCGCTACGCAACAAGAGAGGATAGGAATGAGGCAGAAGTGATACGACCACGAAAGTGAGAGAGGGAACCAACAGAAATAATGCAGTGTTGACGGTCAATAAGAGTGACTTACACGAATACGTCATTAGCAAAGCGGAGAACACATGGACGTGCACGGTCCAAGAAAGGAATGTGGACGGACACACGTTCTAATAGGTGGAATTTGGACAGTAGATTAACGATACTTCAAACATCTTGAGATGCTGTTGCCAGCTGTTTCAGACGGGAATAAGACATCCCACAGGAAGAGCAACGGACAGCCCAATCAGAGAGGGATGTGCAACACTTATTGCGATGATTACCATTTATTCAGCGAACACAAAGCATGGCAATCTTGCTTTCGGTACTCGACCATCGGATCAACACAATTATAAAGACTTGTAAAATAGGAGCTAGGATGTCTAGTTGGTCACAACAATCGTACGCTTGTCAGCACACACAAGTGTTATCAGACGCTGTTTTTGATATAGAGTATGTCTATTCCCCTTGACCAAGGCCATTTTTCTGCGCGTGTGTGAGTGGGTAAAGGAGTAAGAACTACGGGAGGTCAGAGGAGTTGCAAGGTCTGAACAAATTTTGTGATCGAGGCGCCAGGCTACGTAATCTGGTTGTGATCGATTCGGCCGTTGCCAAAATTCACTGCTTGATCGCCTTCGGCTGACTAGAATCCTATATACTACCCGAAATGCTTTCGATACATCTATTTGATGATTGCTCACGACTTCACTAGTGATTGATTTTGCAACTCCGGTTCTGATCCGGGCTTCGTGATTCTTCCAACAGGAGTAAAAGCATTCGCTGTGTCAATGTGGAGAAGCGAAATGGCAAAAGCACCATGTACGATTTCCGTGCAGAGTCTCTGCATAAAACACAACCACTTACTTTTGTTTGGCACCGTACGAGTTGATCTCTCGGATATGTTATATTTCTGTTTCAAAACGCGGTATGCATTGGTGCTGTCGACGTTGATTTCGTCAATGCTCCTCCATTAGTTTTAACTTGCAAATTTCCGAGTGGTTGTTCGTGGTGGATTTTTTTGATTGCGCATTTCGGCATGTGTACAGTGTTCATAGTATCGCAGATCAGTACTCCTCGGGAATAGCTATCTATTAAAATCTTTAAAACAGAGAAGTCATACTAACCTGATTTCAGAAAACCACATTCCTAATTTAGGTAGCTTCTAGTGTAAACTCACAGCAGTTAGCTTTTGTCTATGTGTAGTGTGCCGTAGCTTCTGTTTGTTTGTTGTCCACATTTATTTGTGACGTTTGCATTTGCGTTGGGCGTGTTATAACTTCTGCTCCAAACGGTTGTTTTGCAACGTTTGCTGTAGGTTTTGTATCTTCGTTTCGGCCCTCGTTGAATTTGGTACTTAACTGTCATCCAATCTTTATGGTTGAAAATGGGTAAGGTTAAACTTAATTCACGTTTCAAAACTCCTTAACAGGAAACACCCGAAAGGTTTTTCTTTGTTTGGAGGGGAGTGTAGTACCATCTCTTGGAACCCGATCACTGGGAGTGATATAGTGACTATGCAAACTACTGTATAAGGAACGTCAGACTAAGCCTGTAATCATAACTCATACTGAAACCTCATCAAGGCTGTCTCTTTTATCCTAGAGCAGCATAGACCTTCTGAATGAATGTAATCTGTGGATCGAACATTGTTTACAGTCTGTTATGGTGGTTGCACAACTTTTATACAGTGGTGAGGGATCACGTTCGGAGGTCAACAATACTAGTGTTTTCGATCAGTTTGGAGAGATTTTAGTTGATGTAAATGAACGATTACTTACAATTACCTGCATACTTCCATGGAATTTTCGGCCAACTTTTTTGAGAAGAGGCGTTAAACTGGAATTTTACTCTTATTGGTACTGATGTTCACGAGCTGTCCTGATTAAATTGTGTAAGACAACGAACTGGTCGGTATTACTTTATCCACTGTGATAGTGTTGTATGACAAGCAGCTTCGTTGTGAGTAGTATACTACTCACGAGTAGTATATTACCCACAGGCAGCATTCAGGAACAAAAGAGCAAGCACCGAACCCCAGGAAGACGATGGACAAGAATAGACTATCGGAATAGTGTATACGCACTATGGCAGAAG
>LUCH01017460.1:0-37422 GCA_013368495.1 Paragonimus heterotremus
GTTGAAGCAACCACTAGTATGAACACATACTGCATACGTGCGCTGCTTCTGCGAGAATGCGTGTTTAGTCGCTTTTCAAAGACAGCTACGCGATGGCTTGGTGTGAGCCGGAGGTTTGTATAGCGGTAATAGTTACGCAGTGGCTGGTCATAAAAAACCAAGAACGTACGGTCAATGCGGGTCCACCGAACTGTACGCCGAACGAAAAATAATGTAGGCATCAATGAGAAAAGAGTTAAAAGATGAATATTTAACCCGGAGAATGCTCTTCCTCTCTATGCGTCAGGCGGACCCTGAGGATCAATATTCAATAATATAGTCGAATGGAGCAACACTGGTATACACTTCAACTCTAGCGAGGCAGACTTTAACAACGAACAGAATGAGCCGTTGTCTAGTAGAATTCCACTCTTATCCGGAAGAAAACCCTCAAATACCCAGCGGGTTGGATACCGTATACAGAGTGTGAGAATGAAGTCTTGAATCGCGGCGGCTAAAGTTGAAAGAGTGAAAGAATAGTGTTGACTTTGATGAGGTCCGTCGCGTCATGTCTGACACTGCTGCGCTCCATCTGATCAGTGTTGAAAAGCGGTCCCATATTCCGTTAATTTCTTCAAAAATAAACTGCCTCAATAATTAATCCTTACACCACCCACTGTAACCGTTTCCCCCACCCTTATCCAGTCTGAGCCACGTTAATTTTCAACTGGCAAAGTTGAACATTCTCCCTCTACATTGTTAACTGGGTAGCCTATAATTTTCATCATTTCTTGATGCCGTTTTGCTCCGACCGAACCAATGACCATTCATTTGAGTGGGCCCAATTCCGTCTCATCGTCCCCCATTAGTGAGCGCTGCTTAGTTTTCGAATTTGTTGTACAGGCACAGTCTTCGTTCAACTTTTCAGGATTTTTCACACTCGATGTGAGAGATTTACTTTTCACTCACATTGATTCAGTTACTACCCTATTAAATCCAGTCTTTACGAACGCGTTCTCATCAACTGTGTCGAAGATTGATCATCGTGTGTCGTTGGATACTGAGAAATATATTTATTGGATCAACAGCTTAAGCGTAGCTCGGTGTAAAATCGAGTCGCTAGAGAACCACTCAATATTTTCATCATGCTATCGACGACCATGTGTAATACGTGGGTAGCTGGCACACCCGTTACTTCCTGATCAGTTACAACTGTGCAGAAGCCAACTAGAAGTGCTGCAGTGCGACTTTGAGCGAGTGGCTATTGGAATGGTACTCGCCAAAACATGTAACATTTACATTATCCCTCATGTTACACGTCATCACTTTACATTTTCTCATGTAGCACATGAGGTTGCGTTCTTTTTCTTATTCCCACGAGCTTCTGTTGTGCAAAGAAAATTTTCCCGACGGATGGGCGCTCATACCCCATATTGACCAAGCGATTCACAAGACTGTCATCATTTTACGTCGTTCAGCAATTGAAGAGGCCTTGCGATGGAGTCTGTTCCATCCTCCGCCAGATCTTGGACCTTACTCTCCACCCTCGCTCTAACTGAGTTATTTCAACATTTTTTCTACTGAAGCTGCGTCATATAGTGGCTACATCATTTGAAGGTGCATTTTCACGTATCCCCGGAGTGATCTTCAAATATGTGAAATCGTAACGTGCGGCCAAAACCAGCGAGTACGTACAGGCATAATTTGAATTGTGTAATAGGGCGTGCTGCCGTGTTGTCGGCACCGTTTTAATTTTCGTTTGTGACTTCGTGTGCATGGCTCATTGGGCCTTTTGCCAATGCTTGGTTAGGTTGTTTACCTTTACAAAACTTTTGTTGGAGCCCCTACTTCGAAAGGCCACTGTACCCCCGGTGTCTCCGCATTGCCACAAAGTTGGTCCGCAGGCGTAAAGGACAACCAGAGTGGAAATAGCCAGCTAGCATGTTACAAAACGCCGTCTTCCACCTAACCTTGTAGAAAGTAAATTATTGTTACATCTCATCTTTTGGATTGAACCTATGAAACAGGCGAAATACCTTGTTCCCTGGTGTGTAATTCATACGTTGTAAGCTGTTACTATTTTCTCTCTGATGGCTTCATTTTTATCGACAGGTTACATGTTTGTCCTGTTATGTATCGATTTGCTGCTTTGTACCGCATGTAATTATTTGTCATGATCGCGCACATCCGAGTGTGTTCCTCACAAATGCTTTGAGAAGCGTGTATAATATATCAGTATTATCGGTGCAAAGAACGCTTTCCGTACTTCTCCATGGGCCTCTGTTTACACGGACGTTCAGGCAGTGCACTTTGAAAGGCTCGGCCCCATCGCTCCATCTTACCCTCCGGGTTACCTAGAAACTTATCATAGGTTATATCACTGTCGTTCCCCGCGAGACTGAATTCACTAACTGACACGACACTCTCATCGACGCTAACTAAGAATGACTGAACATAATTGTCAGCGGTCAACTAATAACAAACCTGAATATAGAGGCTAGCCAACAGAGGTTGCAAATAATTTTAAACGCCGGTGATTCAATAAAGCACACCCCAATTAGCTGGCTTCCTGAATGGGCTAGATGTGAAGATCATATATATACACACAGACATGATGAAACTTTTGTAACGCTACGCATGCTTACATGAGGTCAACCGTTGACTGCTTAGTAGAATCTCTGAATTCAGTGCATTGCAAGGCTGACTAGTTCGTACTTATCTACATTTGAATAGTTTGCGGCGTCCGGTTTGTGCAGAAGACCCGAATGTCCATATACAGCCTTCACTACAAAAATAAGCGATTAAGTTCGCGGTGAACGATGCAAGCAGATATGTAGAAGTTCGAAAATACTCTTTACTTCCGTAAATTTGTTGATCCACGAACTGAGAAAATTCATCCCCATTGTTTGCATTCCCTACTTTTTTCCACCAACATGAAACTTGTTCTCACTACCTCACCCACCCCGTTTTGTTTTATTGAACTAATGTGTCATTAAATGTCCGCGGCGCGAATGGCCATTCTTGTCCTGGTCCGCTGGCGTGGCGGTTCACCTTTGACCTTGTTGGTCCTGTTGAGAAGCTATTGATTTTGCTAAACGAAACTATCGTCGCGAACGATTGAGGTTTGCCTCTTGTAATTATTGAGGCATTTGTTTAATAGTATTGTAGAAATTGTTGGATCCAATCTTGTTCTCATTTTGGGGATCCGTTTTTGGGCTACGCGTAACTCAACGATCAGGCGTGATTCGTTACAACTTCTGTCTAAAGAAGTGTGCTCACCACTTAGTCCACCAATCTGCAGAAAAGACCTATTATGTAGCTGTGGTGTAGATCCGGCCAGTTACTGTAGATCGTTTTGTAGCCTTAGCGATTCATTTTTTGGTTTCCACGACACAACTGGTGAGACCTTGTTATTCCCCTTTTTCTTTTATGCTGAAACGTATTTTCTTTTCCACACACTCACTAAAAAGATGTTTTTCTTCCCGTGATTTGGTTTGTTCCTTCCCTTTATGAATGACCTTTTCCTCCAACATGATAGATTTTAAACCAGATCCTATTGCTCTGAAGAATGCAGGTTTCGTTAGGTTTCCCGGGTTTGGTAATCCTTATCCTAGGCTTTGGCTTGCTCAAATCAAGGCCATCTCTGAGTCTAAACAAGTACACTCACATACGTCCGTGTTTAATTTCATAGCTGCCAACCTCCCAGATCACTAGACCTAGCGTTGGCATTTTAAATACCGGGATCTTTGGACGAATCGCAGCAACCGATGAGCGGAACGTGCAAAAACGTCTGACAAGGGTATAGTTGGGCAAAAAAACTCCACAACTCCTCGGTTGCATCACAAACCAGTTCTGCGTGGGTTATGGCAAAAAGCTCTACTGGACAATATCCGTGACCCATTGTGTATATTCGATAAGGATACACCATTTCATGGACTCGCAGAGCTGGTTGACCAGTTATACGGGAGTTTTCAAGGTCGCACGGTATCCTACATACATTCACCAGAGGTGTCTTCGAGCCGTAGCTGGCAACCGGAGCTGGATACGCTGAAGCAACAGTTTTTCGACATAACCATACAGCTCTCTGCAACATAATTGCCACTGTCAGCACAATTTAGAAGCTCTCCCTATTGCTGCCGGCCCCGAAGCTGTCCACGCAGACGACCAGCTGAATGAATCGTGCTATTAGCGTGGTCGTTTTGGCTCTGAAGCGGTCCCTTGTACCAGACCACGCAGTTTTACTCGGGGTGATTTCCATTCGATAAGCACCGAGACAGGACATTCATGGCGACGGCTGTTCGTGATTCCTCAAACTGTTGCCTATTTCACGTGTTCCACCGTCCGACTGCCATGAACTTTCTCGTCCACACGGGCGTAAATGTTAGCTTGACACCACCGAAATTTGACAAACGCAATCTTCAACCAGTATCGTGCAAACTACAGGCTGTTATTGCGCAGCGATTTCAACATACAGTGAGAATCTAATTGTTCGGGAGCTCGGTCGTAGGCGTCAGTTTCCCTGGAGATTTACGGTGGTTGGTGTACAACGTCCGAAAATTGGGATTAATTTCTTATAATCGTTTGGACCTATAGTAGAAGTTGGCAGTAGGAAATTGATCGACGGCACGTCCATTTTGTGCGTGCAAGGCAAGGTCACTTCAATCAATTGGGTTCGGCTGCGGTCGGCCTTAACAGATAATTGTTTTGCAGCTACCCCTCGAACATTTTCACGACCTATTGATCTACTTGATCTAACTTCATTGCATAAACACGAGGTTTTTCGCCACACTGTCGCCACAGGCCTATCTACTTTTGCGCCCCCCAGATGTTCGCCACCACAAGAACCCAAAGTAGCTAAAGCAGAGCTTCAACAGCTCTTATGAATTGGCGTTATCGAGCCGTCAAATAGCCCACTCACCCAACCCCTTCATTTGATTCCAAAAAGGCTGAGAGGTGGCTAGCGTCCGTGTGGTGGTTACCGCGCCCTTAATAACGTCACCATCTCATATCGATAATCCATCCCTCACATCCACGGTTTCTCAATTGGGTTGTACGGGGAGCCTATCTTCGAATCAACGGTGACGGCATTCGACCCCCGCCAGAAAAAATCAGTGCTGTTAAATATTGTCCTCAGCCACAGTCCCTAAAATGCGCCCAACGCTTCTTAGGCATCATCATTTATTGTTGTCGCTTTATTCCACGGGGTTCGGAGCTGGTAGAACCCCTCAAGGACATTTTGAAGGCCAGTCTCAAGCACTTCACTTTATTTCCTAAGGATGATACCGCGTCCGTTGCAGCCAAAGGAGCCTTATCCCACATTGGTGCATTTAAGTGCGGGTATCACTGTCCGCTAAGTTTTAAGATTGATGCATCCCATTCGCTTGTTGCCGCTGTTCTAAGACAGAACGTAAATTTTTAAATTTCGTCAATCGTCCTTTTTCTCCCCAACACCAAACCAGCGTAAACGCGTCAGAGCACCTTTGGTCGTGAGTTACTGTTCATTCATCCTGCTGTAACCACTTGCAACACTTTCTGAAGAGTTGTAACCCCATTGCTCTTATTGACGGCAAACCAATTGTGTCCGTCTTCCGTTTCCCTCCAGCTGGGTACTCCCTTAGGGGAACAAGACATCTGGATTTTATCTCCCAGTTTACAACCAGCATTCGTTTTATATACGGTTCCAGCAATTTTGTCGCCGGCGCCTTATCTTGTCCGGATGTCAGCCAGATATTCACAGGTGCCACCGACTTTCCATCCCTCTGGAACTCCCAAGGTAGTGACCTAAAACCTCGCCAACTTCACGCCAACCCCTCCTTAAAGCTACGTGATTTTCCCTTAAGCCAGTCAGAATACTCAACCACGTACTTGTCTTCCAGTAACTCTCGACGTTACACTTGACCAGGTATTCGTAAGGATGTTCGTAACTGGACAAAACAGCATTTGAAATGTCAACACAGTAAAGTTCGTCGTCACACCATCACCACTCCGGGAACTTTTGTTTCACCCGACAGACGCTTCAAGCACGTCCATCTTGGTATCATTGGTCCCGTTCCTCCTTCCGGCAGCTCCACACATCCACCCTCTGTGAACCAACTCACGAGGTGGCCCATTGCCGCTTCTTTGAGCAACACGTCAACGAGGACCGTTCCAAGCAGTTTTTGTCACTTGCGGATGCCAAATTTTGGCTTTCCGGACATAATCATCACTGGCCGTGGATCTCATCTTAAATCTTTTGTAGTGGTTCGAATCGTATTCTTGGATGCAAACACCTGAGGATCAATGCGCACCATCCTCCGTCGAATGGTTTGGGCAAGAGTTTCCACCGTCAACTGAAATCATCCTTGATGGCAACACCGGCGGGTGGCAAGTGGCATGATCGCCTGCCAATTATTCTTCTTGGCTTGCCAATCACCGTAAAGGAATAAGTCGAATGCACTTCGGCAGAGCTTGCTTATGTTTGTATAGTACGTCTTCTTGAGGAATTTTCCTCTGACTTCCCGCTACGTCTAAGTCCTTACACGACCCATGTCACGCGTTTAATGAATCACATGCAGCATGTTCAGCCTTCAGCTCCAGAGAAAACGTTGCGCCAAAAAAAATCCACCGTTATCCAAGTACTTGCCCCTTGTGTTCATTCGCGTTGGCTCGCCTAAGACACATTTGCAACCACCGTATGGTAGTTTTTTCAGAGTGCCTGACCGCGAGCAGCAATGCTTTGTCATGAACAAAACGGAACACATTACTCGGTGAGCATTTGCAGGTTGAATTGGCATGTGCTGACCGTGATTCAACGTCCCGCTCTCATCCACCGGACATTACACATGTCGACGCTTTCAGCCAGCATACTTTAGATCCATCTACCAACAAAAATCTTTTAGCAGTCCACCCAATCCATATTTGACAACAGTGATTATACCCTTGTTCTTACATCCCAGCCCAAGCCATACGCAGCAAACGTTCGTTTTTGGCAAGCTGTTGGTGGCCGACAGTTTGTAAAGAGTGCCGTCATCGACTTATCTGTCGTCTCCTTATTTATTGAGCGTTATTCCCTCCCTATCGCTCAAGGGTGTGCATTACGCAGATTCCGTTACTTTTTTGCTTTCTTGTTACTCACTGTTTTTCTTACCTGTTACGCTCATTGTACACATAAATTACTTCTGTATCATTTGAATAAACACACGCTTCGTTCTCACGCGTCCTGTATCCCATTCGCACGTGGTCGTTGGTACCGAGAGCTTACCGTGGCAACAGTACATTTTGATACGCTTGGAAAATTGAATTCGACAGAATTACTCGGTTATTCAAGAGGGACGTTTCTCCATTATACAATGGACTTAGTTAGTGGAATTTATCGTGAGCGGTTGTTGTAGATCGTTTTGTAACTTCAACGATTCACTTCTTGGGTTCGCTACAAACCACTCGGTTTTTGCCGAACTTTGGAGAGCATAAGAACTACCTTTTCAGAAGCATGAATCTCAAATGCTTTCTTATAAAGTAGAATTTTTCTCTCACACCATGTTGCGCTGGTTGCTTTATTCTTACGACTGGTGTGCTGTAGTATTATTGAGTATTAGGGCTGTGTGTATTATGTTCACCGCCTTACAGTACATACGTTGAACGCGCTCAACTGAAAGCGTTTCTAGTGTAGGCATCGATGAATATGTCGCTATTACACGGTCGCATTATGACCTCAACTCAAACCATGTGCTGTCTCCTCTGCCTCAAACCTCCACCGCTAACCACGTAACAAACCCTGTGTGTTATGAACTGTGGGGTTTAGCTCAAACAACGACCCTATAAGAGAAACTGACGTCAAACCTTCGTACGGAGTTTTGATCAGCACGTGATGGTCATTCTGGCTGGCTCCGCACTTATCGTGAAATACCATGAAAACTGTTCGCCAATATTGTATACTTTGTCAGAAAACACAATATTAACGCCGTGTAAAGTTTTTGTCGAGGAAAAATGCGTAAACATTATTTATCATATTACAGGTGATCACCCCAAATTTTTCAATTTAATGCATGAAATTCTGTCCCTTCTCTTACTCCCACAAACGTCCGTGATGTAAGGAAATCTTCCGCGACCAGCGTATGCGAAAAACTCCATATTACCCTAACGATCTGCGAGATTTTCAACTTTTGGACGTCCTCCAGCAATCGATGAGGTTCTACTCTGGAGTCGGCCCAATCGTTCGCCAGGATTTGATATCTCCTTTTCCCACTCGCCAAACCAATTTACTTCAACATTTTCCGACGTTGTTTATTTCAAATAAAGACGAAATTCTTGAAGGATGCATTTGCACTCTAACTTACAAGCCGGCCGTTTTCAGTCTGATTGTCCGTTACACCTGAGGAGTAACTTTAGAGCGACGTGGAGACACCCGGGGACAGCGTCCTTTTGAAGTACCAGTTCCAACAACCATCCTGTCGAAGGAAATAGCACAATCGGGCATGAGCCAAAGGCTTAGTAAGACCTGCATACGACTTACACGAATGGCAATCAAGGTGGTGCCAACAACAAAGAAGCGCGGTCCGTAGCGCAATGCATATTCTGCCGGTGTGAGCCTGCTGGTTTCGAAAGCACGGTACGGCACGTACTTTTCCGCCTGATCTTGAAATACTTAAAACATCCTACTCGACATCAACTTTTTAAGGGTAAATTGATGTAACACTCCACTTTCTGGACTGAGTCTGTGGAACAAGCGAACTGTCTTCTTTCCTGGTGGTTGCATCAAACGTTCGCCGACCGGGACCCTTTTTTCTGATTGCGCCTTCTTTCTCCGACAGATTTCATGTTTGTTGTGTTATGTAACTACTTGTTACTTTGTCGCTTGTAGTTACCTGTCAAGATCACACACATTCGAGCGTGTCCTTCAAAAATGCATTGAGAAAAGTACATCATTAGCCTCTTCAGATTAAGCGGATTCCTTAGCTGCTCCGCTACACCCATTATTTCACTGATAATTAGACGAGAGCAAAACTTTAAGTGGCCGGGAGCGCTGTCACGTGGTCTACGTTCATAATGGTGGTACACCTGCCGATTCGGCGATCTAAATCCCATCGTTTTGCTGTCGATCAAACAGAAGATCCCGGAAGGCTCAATCAACGGCCACATAGGGAAAAGCTATCTTTCAAGCCTCATCAAAATGGAGTCCGTCACGGGCTTTCCTGCGTAACTCACGGCCCAAAATAGTGGAGTGCGACGGTGATGGGGACATTGTCCACCTGGACTCTGCAAAAGCATTTGACGAGGCGCATCACGGCATCACCTTAACGACGGTGGTGTCCTCCAGTATATCAGGCCTATCATTGGTTTGTCCGCCAACCCATGTTTTGGACAAGGTTTCTGGTGTAAGAACCAACCAGGTTATTATTATTACTTGTTCAGTCTACGTTCCAATTCGTTCCTATTCCATTCAATAGTCGATCACCAATGTTTGCATCGTTTGCTTATGTGAGCGTGTTTCTCACAGATGCGTTGAGAAATACACCATTATTATTATGATCATTATTATAATAAACAGAGAGTATCTTTTAACAATCCTGGCCCTTATGGACTAACTTGTGACTTCATTCTTCAGCCATTGTTGTTCCAGATCTTCAATAAAAATGTCACTGTCGCCATGCAACACAACTATCTGACCTGCGCAGATGTTATGAAAACCTGGCTATCAGGGCTCACATCAGAGAACGGGGATTTACTTCGGGCCGATCTGAGTAAATCATACCCTAGGGTGAAAGAAAACCGTTTGCCGTCCAATATAAGCAAATGTACTGTAATTTGCACCCGCCAAAGTGCCGAACGTGCTTATCATCTGGCAGAAGTCCCGTTTCGGTAAGCCTCTCAGCGACATGGCCTGGGTACACATACGAGGTCCAGATCTGGAGTCTATTCAGTTCCTCGCCAGATTTTGGATCTCATTGTCCACCCTCGCTCAAACTGAACTATGTCAACGTTTTTCCACTGGAGTTACTTTAAATAATGGCAAAATCATTTGAAGATCCATTTACACGTACTCCCAGGCGTGGCTTTGAAATATTTGAGACGTCATCGTTTACCTAACCTTGTAGAAAGTAAATTATTGTTACATCTCATTTTTTGGACCAAATGTCTGAAACATGCGAACTACCTTGTTTCCTGGTGTGTAAATCAAACGTTGTAAACTGATACTTTCCCCCCCCTGATGGCGTCAATTTTTGTCGACAGATTACACAATTATCTTATTATGTATCAATTTGTTGCTTTGTACCGTATGTAATTATCTGTCATGATCACGCTCATCCGAGTGTGTTCCCCACAATTGCGTTGAGAAACGTAATTTTTACTCTTATTATGCAGAATACTTAAACATTTTCCACAACACCATGTTGCTGGGACTCAAGGCTAAGGGTGTTATGCACTTAATGGAAAGTAATCTTGGTGGCATAAACCCTGCTCAATTTTCAGGCTTATTTTTGAGCTTGATAGTGATTACATAAGGCATTAAGCCGGTTGGAAACGTTCAAAGAAGAATAACCAAAAAAGTATTGGGACTGCGAATCCCGTCTTGTGTCTCGAGGCTGTAGAAGTTGAATTTGTTCAGTCAACAACACTGCGGCATTCATGGGTAGTTGATGTCGTTCACAAAATTCTTTCCAGTTTCAACCAGTTTGCATCGGCCTGTTAAACGTTAGTGACAAACCAACTCTAACGGGATACACCCCGAAGTGAGAAAACTGACACCTTGGACTAATCTGCGAGACCTTTTATTTCTGCTCCAGTAAACGAACATGTGAACAACTTTTCTGAGGCATTTGTTGCGGTACCGAACACAGACGAGGTAAAGTAACTACTGAACATGTATCACACCTCTGTACAGTTTTTAACTGCAAAAGTTCTGCAAAATGCAGAACAGATGTTCGGCCACCAACGTTATGTAGTTCACATGCCGCATATTAGCAGACTTGAAATTAGAAAACCCTCCTTTCTCTGCAGTTATTGGATTATTAGTGCTTGGAGAGAACATCCTATTATCCGTCAGGACGAACCCCCGGTGTATATGGTGTTCACGCAAGTTTGTCTGTGATCCGAGTTGCGATCCACCCAGTGAGCTTAGGGCGGATGCCCAAGACACCCTGATCTAACCGGTTTTTCTTGTTCGGTGCCCGGCGGGCGTCTACCGATCTGGAGGGTAAGGGTACAGCTTCGCCGTCGAGGATCACAGCAAATACCAAGAGTGAAGTAAGATTGTTCGCATGCTTTTGTTCTAAGTTGATGAGAGTCAACATTAAAAGCGGTCTCTAGAAGCGCCGTTAAAGACCATAGAATAGCGGCTGCTCCAGTGATTAATAGGCCTATAAGAAGAGAACTGCCACCTAAAGAATTTTTAAAGATGAAGCTTCAAAAGCTTCGTGTTATATCATCGCCGGACGTCCTCACGCGCTGTGGTAAAGAACTGTTCAACGAGACCCACTCCAAAGTAGTGTGCGGGAATTAAATCACCGTGGAACCGTTGAATTTCAAGTGGGTATGAGTCAAGAAGTTCGAAACGATTCACGTACATGAACTTTCTTAGGCCCTTCACTAGTTTGCCACTTGCGCTCTGGACACGATCGGAAGTGAGTGTGCCTTTCTTCAAGCCGGTAGACGGGTGTCGGCACCCAATTTGGATTGGCCTGTCACGATGACTGAGGCCAAAGGACGCTTGCGCTTAGTCATCACCGCAATTAGCTTGCGCCGCACCACTTGCGGTTCCGCACACACTCCATGTGTCTAGTGTAGCCTCGGAGGAATTGGACCGGTAGGTGTGTGAGCGAGGCTTTCGTGCCCAGCTGGCCAATGCCGGTTAGCCAGTTTATGGGCCAGCTCGTAATTGAAACCTTATCTTCCGAGAAACAAACAAGAACTGCAATGGTAAGAGCTATGTTGAGAAGAAAATATGAAAAGCATTATGAGAGAGGCATTCCACTATAGGAAAACGTGTTAGTGCACTCTAGGCAGCATATAAAGTAAAATCAAAATGTAGGATTATACCGGGGGAAAACCGACAAGACATTCATCGCACGGTACGTCAGCAATATTGAAAGGAAGGAGAAGTAAAAAGCCGCAGACATGATGTTTGTGAAAGTGGTAGCGGGTGAGTTCCTAACGACCGTAGTCGTTGGTTGACGCGAACGAGAAAAAAGTATCTAACTGATATAACCCACTTTACCCTAACGTAATCGCTGTCTCGTGGCCCACGGTGTGCTGTGAGTACGCTGATGAGCTACTGATCTAAAACGGCTAACGCATTCGCTTACACACACATGGCCACGCCGAATCGTCATATCACCACGACTCACAGCGCCAACAGTCTCATTAATTACCGGGCATTTCCATTCGTGGTCGTGCAACAATCGTTCAATGAACTCGCAGATGCTCGTCGGGTTCATACTCCTCTGGATGTTCCGATTGAAAGTTAGGTCTTTCCGACATCTAAAATCACTTTTACAACGTAAAAGACCTTTACAGCATCCCTGTATCTCCGTTTTTTACCACCAGGATTTTGCTTACTTGATCTCAGTTGTCAATACAGCAGCTGCTTCGGGACATTATCATTGCACATCCGACGGACGCGACCCAGCCAACGAAGTTGATTCAGCATCAGCATGGCTTCCATCCCTCGCCTTTCCGTTCGCCGCACTGCCCCAGTGTTCTGAACCGTGTCCGACCACAAAATACCCAAGATGCGTCCCAGACATTGCAAATGAAAGCGGTTCGGATAGCGCACGTTCCGTTGATACAATGCCCACGTTTCACTGCCGTACATAAGTATAAACAGCACCACTGAGCGGTAGACGAATAGCCTAGTGCCCGGTTTCAGGCTGTGATTCTTCCAGACACGTCTTTCAAGACGTCCGAAAGCAGTGCTGGCCTTTGCCACATGAACTGTCAACCCGCAGTCCACGGACAGATCGATGGACAAATTGCTGTTCAAGTAGCACAGCTTCGCGCAGCTACCGACATTATCTCCGTTGGTGCGAATTTCAAGCGTGGTTGCAGGAACAGCTTTTCCTGTCGACGAGGGCCGAAAGAAAGAAAATGCCTCACCCATGGTGATGTTCAATCGAAGCCTACGATGCTGCGGCTGAGAAAGCTGTGGCCAGTCGCTGTACTTTGTCCCCACCTTGCGCAAGCAACGCAGTGTCGCCCGTAAACAGAAGTATGCACATCGTTGAGGCTATCAGCTGGCTTGGGGGAGCGGAAACGTCGAACATTCAGTTGGCACCCATCCGCCCGATTCTCAACCTAGGCGCCCCTCCCTCCAGGTTCCTTACAGGCGACTGTTAGCGTGGCAGTCAAGTAAAAACTGAATAGGACTGGAACAAGGATAATATTCTGGTTTACGCCAGTGATTGTCAAAGTTGTCAGAGGTGGATCCATATTACTGCACTTTCGGCTTCATGCCCGCGTGCAACTGACTTACTTGCCCAGACACCCAAGCTCACCAAGAACTGTCCACAATGCTCGCGGAGTCAAACGCCTTGGCGAAGTCCATAAGGGGAGCATACGTGGGCGGGTTGCTATCCAAACACTTCTGAAACTGTCCAGCAGCGAACACTAGGTCGATCGTCCTGCTAAGCACCTGGGGTCCACAGTGCTCTTCAGTAACACTGGTCACAAAACGTCAACATTTAGCCGACTCAGACAGATTCTCGCAAGCACCTTGCTGCACAGCTCAGCAGATTAGTATCCCGATAGCTGTGGGGGCACTGTTGCCCGCCACTTTCCTTAAAATAAAAGTACTATTAAAGCATTCTTGGACATTTGTGGCATTTCCTCCTGCTCTCAGATGGAATAGCCCGACTGGGGCAAAACAGATTCTAGCACTGGTCTGTTGATCTTCGAAATTTCGTGCGACTGTCCGTCCTCGTCAGCTGCTTTATCGTTGCGCAGTTGTCCGTGTGCTCTCTGTACCTCTGGAAAATCCTCAGCGCCAGCAAGGAAAAATTCGGTGAATTGTTACGGTTGGTCAGAGGCACAGGACGGTTTAAGAGGTAACAACATTGTTTGCGCCGGACTTACACGATGTCCTCTGTCTGATGGCACGAACAGTCAATCTCCACGTCGACGAGCGCTTTGATAGACTGGACGGACGAACCGAAAGCAGCCCTAACCAAAGCGTGGAATTTCCTGTGTTGTTGGCGATCGGTTCAACCCAGCATCCGCTCAACTTGCTTCCTACACAAGTCTTCCTTGATTCCGCAAAAAGAAGTTTGGATAGTTGACGGAGAGAATCGGATATAAGGGGGGAAGGAAATCCCTCGGGTGATAGGATCGTCTGCAGCCCCTGGTATCGAACGCATAAATAAATTAGATAAAGGGAGGTTAAATAATTCCAGCAGTACTCAAAACCCGGTATGTGCAGTGCCATCGAGTTTACACGTCCTTCAAAAAGATTAAGTACCCAGAAAGGCAGACACAGTAAGTGAACTGTCGCGGAGTGGATATCAGCTCACTCCTGACGGCAAAACAAACACAGAATATGGCGGTAAGTCATCGTTACCGCCGGAGACAGCAGTCGGTGACGTTTCGGCCAGTACGTGGGTTTAAAAGAGAGGTGTGGGCGTATTAGCGATTCCAATGATCCAGCACGACAGAAAACCTGAGTTACTGGAAAGTGATCGGGATACTGGATCTAAAAATATCGCCTCCACTACGCCATATACTCTGACAGTAAGGTAGACCCAAAGCTGGTTATCTGAGTAGTAAAAGTCAGGAAACCTCGTTTACGGCGAAGGTGAGCACCAGCTGCAGGACGAAACAGAAAGCCAACAGGAGGCAGGGGAGCTAGGAGGCTCCAGGTAGCAAAGTGAAATCGGAAAAAACCACGAACTTGATAACGACCATGGGGAAATCCCGGGTAAAAGTGGCTGTCACAGCATGTAAGCCTCTGAAGGCAAGCCGAACAATCTGCCACAGTCAAGTTGCAGCTGTGGATGTCGCCCGACCGATAACGGTTTTAATGGAGGATAGAGATCCAAAACCATAGGAAAGTTGTTGGGTTCTTGTGTTCAAAATTGTTTGAAAGCTTGGGGGATTACTTGGGCTAAACCATTTAGAGTTGGGGGATCAACTACTAAGAAAATCGGGCAAACCCACCGGGTCCACCGCTAGAGGAATGTTCTAAGACAGTGGAGTTGTCCGGGCAGACTTTGCACGGAAAGAAATTCGTTTGGGTATATAAATGCTTTCAACATTTAGGACAAGTGGGGGGTTTAGGGAACGTGGTAAAGGTTTCATAGCTGTGGCAGAAACATGGCCAAAACCTGAAATAGCTCCAAGGAACTGTCCTCCAAAGGACTTTTCTGTCTACAGACAGTACCGCAAGGACGGGCGCGCAGGTGTGTAGGTCATGCAGCTATTGAGCAATCGGTACAGTCTATGGAGGGCCCCTTCCGTTAGAAACCCCAGAAGTACAGACAATTTACTGTTATAATCAGGAGAACAACAAGAGACTGCTCATTTTCAGCATCCGAAAGGGATCACAGGCCAGAAGTGATGATGATTTGCCTCTCTTAAATGACTTAACCGCTCTAGCAAGTGAGTGAGCAAACTTGGTGGCAACTGGGGACCTTAAATTTCTGAAGATCTCTTGGGAACACGAAACATTCAGGACGGGTATTCCCGAAGGAATATCCCTGAAATGGTTGCACTCTAACTTATGAAATCGACACGTTCAGACCCCTACTCGGTTCCGACGCGGACAAGCACCATTCACGTTGGATGTGGTACTTATTCGAAATAAGCGGAGTATTAGCTACTTGGAAAGTGAGGCCCCTCTGGGGAAGGATGGCAACTGTGTTGGGAGGTTCGAAGTACAGGCGAAAGGAGAGCCTCCCATAAAAAAATTATTGGTAATTTTGATCAACTGGATATCACACGGCTTTTGGGAGAGGCGCGGAGCATCTCTTGAGCTCTTGAGGAAGAAAGCGCTCCTTTTGAAGATGAGTGCAATGTCACCATAGAAGTGTTCATAGGACTCGTGGACAAGTTTACACCGTCTGTGCCGACAGGAGGTCGGAATCGGCCGCCCTGGTGGAGCAAAACTTCGCATGGAACGCTTATCGAGAGAAACAAATGTTGAAAAGAATGCAAAAAAAGAAGGCCATCGTAACTGACTTAAGTATAAAGCTTGTTGAAATGCAGCGTGTATTGCCCAGCCACTGACAAAATGCCGTTTCAATGCAGGCCTCGTGCGCGCGACGGAAGCAACCTAGAAACACTTTTACCCCCATATCCAATCCAACTGAGCCTACACACAAGGAGTAGGAGCTCCTTTAACAAAAGGCGGTAGACCAGCCACTGATGAAACGCAGGAAGCCAACCTCGTTCGGGGCTCGCAGGAGGGACGATGGAAACAAGATCCTGCCAAAATTGGCACAATCAAAACCTCAAAATAAAGTGAACAATGTACTTCTCACTGAGGAAGAGGTTGGGCAGGTCCTAGACTCTCTTAAGCCTTCCAGCTTCACGGAGGCTGATAGCATCCACCCGGGCTACTGCTGAGAGTTTCGAAGCGTTCCCCGTGGCAGCTGTTTACAACTTCCCTGAAGAAGGGAAAATCCCAGACTAGTAGCGAGTAGTCACTGTGGTCGTTATTCATGAGATAGGCTCGCGAGACAAACATAACCATTACAGTGTAGTGATCTTGACGAATGCAGTTGGAGGATGCTTCGAACGGCTAATTAGAGAAAATGGCTCTAAAGTACCTTGTTGGAAATCGTGTTCTCAACACTGCACAACGCGGTTCCCAGAAGGGGACAAACAGGACAAGCACCCGAGGGATCCATCTTAAGAAAACAACGTGCTCTCAGGAGAAGTGGGTGGGCATCCTGTACACAAATGCACGTAGTATTGGCAACAAGTGGGTTGATTAGAACGCTGAGGCGTAAGGATGTGACGTAGTCGCTGTCAGTGAAACGTGGCTGGAACAGAAAGTAAAGATTGATAACTTTTGTCCTCCGGGGACGAATTACTATAGACAGAATAGGGGGGACAGCATGCCCAGAGAAGGCGCTCTTCTGCTATTTTCAAACCAATATACCCAGGTTACCAGCAACAGCCGCCACACTGCTAATGTACAGCTCGTTAAATGTGTTTTACTCGATGCATTAAATCGCACATCGGTACTTTGCGTGCTTAGAGACACTGGTGCTACCGATGAGGAATGAAACATGTTACCTAATATTATGGATGAGATCTTCAAAAGGCAAAGTTTAGTTCTATTGCTGGGCCACCTGAAGATACCGGGGTGGACCCGGAGTGTCAGTTCTCTACAGAGGGTAGTTTTGAGAAAAAATCTGAAATGCCCTCATAAAAGTTTCTGCCTCGGCTTGTTCAGCAGACAAACAGGTTTAGGTCTTGACACATAGATACCCTTCTTGACCTCGTAGTAACCGGTAACAACCAGATACGTGCCCTAGAAAGCTGTTCCCCTAGGTAAAAGCGGTCGTGCAATCCTGATATTACAATATTGTGCTACGTGGAAGTCAGTGCCGGAAGAGTGGGCTAGAAAATATAGAAAGACTTCAATACACTAACTTTTCACAGATGCTTTGACGTTGTAGCCGCAACTGTCTAGCAACACTGCTTCTCTAGAGGATTACTGGGACCAAACCAAGCTAAATAGGCAAAGCCAACAGAAGAGCGCGTGCTTATGGTTCACAAACAAAACAGCGCCAGACCACTGTGATGCAGAGTTGCTGTCCTTGGGGCAAAAAATCGGAAAACGATCGTATGGAAGCGCTTCAAACTCACAAGGGTTAGGCAAACAGACTTCACTTTCAGCTCGTGAGTAGTCCAACCTCAAAGATCCGCAAAATACAGACTGGGGCATGAAGCAGAGTTGGCGCGAAGGGCCAAGTTCAACCCGAGGCTGTTCCACCGCTAAATGCGGTCAAACCCTGCTCTCTGCAAACACGTCGGCAGTCTCACCGCCGCTGAGGATGAAACCTTGGTTGTTGCCCAGAAGAAAGCAGACCAGTTGGGCTAGTATTTGGCCAGCGTGCATTGACAGGAGGATTTCAAAGGCCTGACAACAGCGACAGCCAGAGTGACAGCAACTACGGTGCAAAACTTCACGGCCTCAACCCCTAAGGTACAATCCATTTTCCAGTCACCGGACCCGCCGAACTCCCCGGAACCGGATGGTATTCACGCCGCTATGGTTCGTCCTTTGGCCGTGGTTTTGGTGTGTTCATTAGCAGCACTAATCAGTATATCAATGAAACAAGGGAGGATTGTTACAGATTGGAAAGTAGCCACTGTGGCTGCCGTTCACAAGGAAGGCGCAAAACATAAGACCACAAACTATCGCCCTTTTAGCCAGACCCTCGTCCTGTTGAAAGTGTGTGGGAGAGTAATCACAGATCGTTTGGCTAGCTTTACGTCCGGTAACGACCCCCCAAATGCCAGTCGACATGGCTTTGTGAAAAGTTCGTGTCTATCAAACTTTGTCTGCGTCGTAGAGGAAACAATCAAGAGATTAATCAAGGGAAACGGGCGGAGGTTTATTATCTCGACTTTCGCGAAGGCTTTGACTTGGTCGGTCAGCCACCGGATGCTTCTGGGAAGTCTCAAGTGCTGCTGGATAGCACCAGAAGTCCTCGAATAGGTTAGAGACTTCTTACCGGACAGAACATCCATAGTGCCCATTGGGGGAGGACTGCCAAACGCCCAGGAGGTTCTCAGCGGAGTACTACAAGGCCATGTGCTGGGGTCTGTCCTGTTTTTGTTATATATTAACGACTTGGCTGATCATCTAAAAGCGCTTCGCTACATGTTCGTTGACGATGGAAAGATTGTTGGCAATCCGAACCGATTGGGCCTTCAGGCGTGCCTGATTAAGTTGGTCAAATGGTCGGAAGACTGAAGCTTCCACTTGACTTCCGTAAATGCATTGATTTGATTCGATCGGACATGACAGAGGCCTGCCGCCATCTCATGGGTGTGGATGAGCATATGTGGATTACCCAGGTGGATTAAGTTAGAGATCTGGGGATCCGTCTCTGTGATAAATTCAAACCCGCAACTCAGTGTGCCTTTGCTGTGAAGGCTGGGGCAGCCAACTTTCAACTTAGAACCGCCATCTCTTCCAGGGACCCTGCTGTGTTTAGGGTACTGTACAAGGCGTTCATGAGACCGCACCTAAAATGTTGTGTTCGGGCGTGGAACCCACACCACCAAAAATATATAAAGTGCACGGAGAAGGTCCGGAGGTTGGCCGCCAGAATGTTTTGTGAAATGAAAGCTACGGACTATGCAACCAGGTTAAGAAAACGCAATGTCTTTTCTGGAAAGCGGGCGGCTCTGCGGGATCTTGATCGAAGCGTATGAGGTTTTGCACGGTTTTACCGATTTTGCACCAGCGGCTCTGTTCTCAGCCAGGGAAACGCCTCACTTAAGGAGTCAGCCGTTGTCTATGGGCAAGCCACGTGCTCATACTTCTATCAGAGCCAAGTTTTCCACGAGCGGTGTCAGTAGCCCATGGAACAAGCTGCCTGTGTCCAAAGTCCAGGCCAATTCGGTCAATTCGTTCGAGGGAAACAGTGTCAGAAATGGAAACGCCTATTCCTCGATACGTCTTAATGTTTGTATTATTGTGGTACTTTTGTTTGAAGTATAAATGCACTTTGCCGTCCGTTTGGTTGCCAATCTGTAAGTGTCAGTGAGCGATTGTTTTGTGTTATCAAAGGGATGTGTACATCCTTGCAAGATAGCAGGTGATAATAATGTTTATTTCTCAGAGCATTTGTGGGAGACACACTCGGCTGCGCGCGCTCACGATAGATAATTACATGTGGTACAAAGTAACAGATGGTTACATAATAAGACAACCATGGAGTCTGTCAACAGAAGAAAGCGTAATCAGAGGGAAAAGGGTTGCCGTTCACAAACGGTTGTTGCGCGCTTCGAGGGGAAAGATAGTTCTTCCGTTCCACAGATTTGGTCCAAAAGATGAGATGTGCACTTAATCATGCCAATAATCCTGTGGTGCGGAAGTGCAGTAAGCGGAACATGACAGTTTGCTCCACCGTATTTGCTAAGAATAACTTGGAGCAAAACTGAAACAGGATTCACACATGCACCAGCGTCATTTTTCGTCTTCGTTCTTAGTTTATGTTCTCCCTAACAGTATCCACCACCCTGCGAGTGTTCTTATCCATCCCTCTCTCTCACTTCCTGCAACCATATCTTATGGGCCGATCGCCCACACAGACGCACGGTATCTGCTCGGTATCTGTAACCCGATGCTGCTAACCTCTTCCAGTGTTCCAAGTATGCTGCCCATAGTAAGAGATTACCCTGTGGCCAGGGTGTGGTGGTGGCAACTCACTAACATGCCTTCTTCTGCATTAACCACTATGCTTCTGTTTCTGTGTTCCAGGTTAACGGTCGTAACTGGTGAAGTAGGTTAATCGGGCACCACTCCAGTCAGATCCCTGCTGCCCAGGATATCTAGGAGAAGCTAGGTGGGCCGACCAGTGTACAAACGGTCATACCTTCAAAAAACGACAAAAAAGACAGCCCATATAAAACAGGATGAGCTGAGGAGCATGGCTAGCCAATTCGCCGTTTCCAGTATTTATCCTGTGGAAGGTCGCTTCCGTTGAACACATGAGTTGTCGCATTTATGCCTGTAAATATTTTTCCTTTTAACATTCTCATGTTAATGTAATAAGATATATCTACCTTTACCAAGGCCCTCAGGTCATCTCAATACACTCGATTTTCAGCCTGCAAGCGCCGAAATTAACTGGTGTTTGTTGATTTGCACCTTACATGAAAATGCTAGGAATCTCTGCCTGATTGTTGTGAACTAGGTACGTTGGGCACAAGCTGTTGGGGGAAAAACATGAAATCGTATCAACGACTGCATGTGTGCAAGTCCATACGAATGCAAATGTGCCATACGTGCTAGCTTGTAGAGGGTGTGTTAGTAGTAGCAGTAGTAGCAGTAATAGTCCAGAACAGGTGGACATCCAGCCCGCCACAATCTTTGACTGCGTCAATTGTGACCGCAGCTTTTCCACCAAAATCGGTCTCAGCAAGAATCGACTTTTCTAATCAGATGTGCTGATACACTAGCTCTATTGTGTCCTACTTGACGCGAACTTTATCATCGGCACCTGTCACATTTCCCAGGTCGTACTTTCGACAGCATTTGGACTCGTCTGTATGCGCTGAATTGGCAGAGGAATACTGTTCCCGCTGACGATTCAACCACCGTCTCACACATTAACATGACATCAGATACTGGGTCCCAAGCCGCTGATCACTCCGAGTGGTTTACCTGTTTGATCCAAACACTGATTACCCAACTGGAGTCCAATAACGAGGCTTTTTTTTCGCGGTGATGAGCTACTAGCTATTGCCCGCGGTCTTCAGGCAGGTATCTTCGCAGTGGTACAAGCTAAATAGTTGCTGAACATGCACGCTTCATTAGCCTTTCCTTACACCCGGCGTTTTTGCCACTCGATAACGTAGCCGTGTTTACGTCGGATCCCACCTGACTACGAAACAGATACGGAAGGCTAACTATGCAGCGATCCAAACGCTGTACCACCAACGTAAGAAAGACGCTGCGTTTGCAGTTTTTTCTGGCGACTGGAGAACTGCCTATAAGATGGACCAGATAATTCCAACGAATACTGGTCCGAGGTACTATCGGCTCATGTACACGTTGATGAGCGACCATCTCGCGCGATTCTGCCTCCGGACTGGTCTCTGGTTGATCCGATTACGGGAGAAGTGTCACGCACTTTGAGGCATATAGGAAATACCGCTCCAGGTTTGGACAAATTGTTGCCCAAACATTTGAAGCGTATGAAAGCTGGTGCCTTGGTTGGATACTTCAACCTGTTCCTGATAACCCAAGGTTGTCTAACCCACCTATGCCGCTCCCGCATCACGCTTGTACCCAAAGTAAACAACCCTTCATCTCCCATCGAGCTCGGACCCATCGCCATATCTTCAACGTTGATACGTTGTTCCCACAAGATATTGGCCAATCGTTGAAATTCACGCTTGCAACTACTTGCTGTCCAGTTTGATTTTCATCATCGTGACGGTTGCCTTGAGGCGGCCTCCCTGCTTCATGCGATGCATCGGAACTCATGTACCACGTCTTCTAGTCTGTATGCGGCTTTTATCGACGTGTCCAAAGCGTTCGATTCTATTTCACAAGATTCGATTATCAGATCGGCCCGAGCCTTCGGTGCTCCTGCACCTCTGACGCATTACATTTCGACTCCTACAGGAATGCCAGGGTGTTCATTATGGCAATGGATGAGTTGTTGGCATCATCTGGATCTGAGCTTGGCTACTATTTCCACGATACACTGGTTGGCGTTTTCGCCTACGCCGATGATCTGATCCTCCTAGCTGAGAATCCTACGCGTCTCTCCGATAAGCTTGCAGCCGCCGCTAGTGTCTTGGAACTATCCGGACTGAAGATCAACACACAGAAGACTAAACTGATGGTCATCCGCGGTGACCATAAACATAACGCGACTGCCATCTCCGATGAGTCTATCCGCTTCGGCCCGGACATTATCCACTCATTAAGCGCCTCTGACACGGTGACCTATCTAGGTATCCCGTTCACCTGGAAGGGTGAAGCATTCTTTAACCACCGTCAGCAACTTCGTACGATACTGGATGAAACTACCAAGGCGCCTTTGAAGCCACACCAACGTTTTGAACTCCTGAGACATCATCTGATCCCGAAGATTAATCGCTCATTAGTGTTGAGCCGAGTCCACCGTAACACGTTCAAAGCCATGGACTGTACGATTCGCCAGTTTGATCGACAGTGGCTCCGCCTTCCTAAAGACACACCAAGCAGCTACATCCACACCCCAATTCATTTCGGCGGTTTGGGTATTCTCAGTTTGTCTGCCACTATTCCCATCGCGCGCAAATTTCGAGTGGAGAGACTTCTCTCCGGTCAATATCCAGTTCTGCGGAATGTGGTCAGAGATAATTCATTTGGCCCTATTTCGAGGGAAGTGAACATCACAGTACGCGTTCAGGGTGTAGGGTAACCAACAAGGAGGAGGCCCATGCGGAGTGGATGGATAAACTCTACCATTCGCTTGACGGCCGAAGTCTTCAGGAAGTGTCGCGATCTCCACTCTCCAACCGTTGGTTGTTTAACTCAGGTCGCATCTTCCCCAGAATCTTTATTCGTGCCATCCAGCTCCGATGTAATCTGTTGAGGACTAAGGTCCAAAATTCACGAGGTGGCCGAAGTGACCACTCAGTCCTCTGTCGTGACAACTGCGGTCAACCGGAAAGCCTCGCCCGTATTCCACAATCATGCTGGATCACCCATGACGCGCGTTGTGCCCGACACAACCGTGTGGCCAAAGACATGGCGAAACGACTGCGCAAGTTGGGCTACACAGTCTTCAAAGAGCTGCGAGTACCAACAGCGAGCTCGTTCATCAAACCCGATGTTATCGCGGTCCGTGACGGCGCTGCTGTAGTGCTTGACGTCAGTATAATAGATGATTATCGAGGCCAATTCGCCTGGACAGACAAGATTGCGAAGTACGGGACCGATTCTCATAATGCCGCCATTCAACTGGTCCTTCATACTTTGGGCTGTGATGGGAACTCTGTTTCTCACTCACCTGTGATCATCTCTTTTCGCGGTGTTGTATTTCCTTCTTCAAGTAACGCTATTCTTCGACTGGGGCTGCCCTCCTACGCAGTCACGGATTTATGTCTACTGACTGTTCTATGTTCCCTAAAAACCTACAACACATTTATGCGGGGAAACTGGCGCTAACTGTTGCTACTTCTCTGACAGTCGTCTCATAATGAAGGAGATTTTTCTGTCCCGATGCGTGAGCCTTGACTGTGATGGCACTTTTATGTCCTGAAGAGTCTTTTGGATTTTATGAATACTGACGACTTACCTATTTTCCTTTTTTATTTTTCGTGTATTTTTTATTTAAAGTTCTAAGCCCGTTTGTTATATACGGCGCGAATAGTTTTTCATTTGATGACTTGCTCATTAACACTTGATATTCTTGTGAGAGGACTTGTCATTTGTTTAGTGTTGCTAATTACGCAGCGTCTCACATTTGACAGACAGCCTTTTTTTACATTCACTTTTTACATATCTGTTGCTTATTTTTGGTGTCACCGTTTGTTCTTCTCTTGAACGAAGCTGTGTATATTGCTCTACAAAATAAACCATATATAGTAGTAGTACTAGATGTATGTGTTAGTACATGCAGGTCGGCACTGACGGGTATGAATGCTGAGACATACGATAGCAGGCATGGATGCATATATTGTGTATACATGTCTTCAGTTCGCAAACTGAAGCGTTCTCTCGAGTAACAGTATCAGTTATGTAGACGTATACTCCAGTTGATGCTTCTTTCTTCTGTTGTAGCGAGGATTCGAGAGGACACCTTGAGTTGAAATCAGAAAACCTGTTCAGTTCGGTTCGGTTCACAGGACGTGGCGGCTGGCAGCCCGGTAGTCCAGTTTCTTGTGCTGCTAGGCAACAGCTTCCCGCCATTCGTTTGTGAGGATCCCTTATCAGACTTCGTCTGCCTGATACCCGTAACTTATAAAACCAGTGACAGGCTTGTGCGTAAAGGCAAAGAAAAAGAATTAGAGGAGCAAAAACCAACTTGTGTGCAAGTTCGTTAATAAACCATAGGCAACCGTATTGAGATGATCTCGCATACGTACACATCCGTAAACGCCCATTTTGAAACAAGGAATAATATACATGTGGTACCTCAACTATAAATGTTACACTCATGTGTGACTTCGACAGTTCTATGACACACTAATTGTGCAGTACTAAGAGAGACAATACTGCTCTTCCCGCACACTGAAAAGAGGGTTTGCAGACTGCGTGCTCACATGACAGCCTACTGTCGTTTTGGACAAAAAAAGAGATAAGGTAAGAACAAAGGACATCTTTAGGTACAGCTCAATCCATTTGAAACCCCCAATTTCTCAGTGGTGACACATGAACACACCAATACTGAGATAGTCTGCTGCAAATTTTTGAGCATCATGTGGGAGGGTGCAGAATCCTACAGCCCCCATCTCCCACTGCCTCACTTGGTAGGGCCAATTTTCTACCCTCCGGAATGGAGGCGTGTGCTCGTCGTATTACTTACTGGTTCAGTTTTTGCTGGAAAAACAGTAATAGTTCTATCCGATCAATTTTGACGTCATCATCCCTCTACTCCTGGTCTAAGGTCTTTTTGAAACCCGTTAGTCACGACCTTGGTTTTTTAAATAGGCGGAGACCATATAAAATACAGCGGAGTACCAGTGGCAGTGACATTTTTGTCAATGCTATCCTCTCTTGTGGTCTGCATCTGCCAGTCAGTCATATCAAAGGGCCGTCATGAGCTGTCAGAAAATGTGAGAAAGGACTGAAGAATTAAATATATAAATAAGGAAAATGAGTGTCCTATGGATGACAGTATTCAATTTAAAGCTAAAACTGCCGTGTTGCTAAGCTGAAGAGTGGGGGGGTTGGATTGCAGAGTAGAAATTTGAGTATGCAGTGTAGGGCTGTAGCTGCTAAGGATCGGGAGTGATAATCCCGAAAGTCTTCTTCTGGAGTACCCCCACGAACGATGCATACCGTCTTTTCGAGCTACGCACTACAGTACTTGTGTACAACCAAATGGTACGGAAGGTCTGAACATTTGTACGCACTAAAAAAGTAATATATGGATACACACATACATAAAATTTGTACATTAGTAGCTGTATATAACCATCTGCCTACATCCAGATTAAGCTGCATACAACAAAGTTGTGACACGCCAAATATACATTAGGTCAGGGGACACTCGGTTCTGGACCTGGTCAATCCTACACTTGAATATTTCGACCGTTGAAGCTTCGGGAGTATACGGGGGAGTTTGTTCCACTTGTTCGCTACTCTGTGAGAGAAGAATGAAGCGCGAACACCTTTGTTTGTTCTCGGTCTGTCGATCATCACATGATACCCTCTCAGCTGGGGCATCTTCCTCGGCCGAAAACATACTAGCCGGTACATCGGTAAGACTTACTAGAATCTTGAAAGCTTCTATCAAGCCTCATCAAACCCTTCTATGTTCAGGGGAAAGTAGGTTGAGAGTTTTTAGTCTGCTAGTATAATCTAAGGGCTTCATACCCCCATATCAACCTAGTAGCTAACCTTTGAACGCTTTCAAGGCATCGGTTATCTCTTTGTAGGCCCGGACTTCAGGCCTGAATACAATACTCCAAATGAGGTCTAACAGACGTTTTGTACAACAGAAACAGTACTTCCAGCTCTCTGGACGGGGTGGTCATCATGAGCTGAAAAAACGAACCTCTTGGTTTCTTTGCCGCTAAAGCCCACTGCACCGTGGGCTTAAAGTCACTCTGGATTGGAACCTCAAGGTTCCTAGCTTCAGTGACTTGCTCCAGCGTGCTCGGATTACATGAATTGAGAAGCTCTCTTTGAGTAAGTCTGTTGGCATCTTTAATCAGGTGCAGAAAGTTCTGGGTTGGGGGGCAAGTCCCATTTTGCCGACCAGTCAGATAGCTTTACTGAGTCAGATTGGAGGAGGTTCCGATTTGGATTTCCGACAATTTTCAAATCGTCAGCAAACATATAATGAGGAGATAATAGGGATATATTCAGGCCGTTTGCGTAAACTAAAAACAGTAGAGGTCCGAATACTGACCCTTGTGGCACTCCGCTGAATACAGAGTACACCTAAGAGCTGGATTCGCCGACAGTAACCTTGAACACTCTGTTACAGAGCAAATCCGCTATCCATCAAATAGTAGTCGATGCTATCCGTTAGTGCTCTAGTTTCAGCAGTAGCAATAATGATTTACCGAGTCAAATGTCTTACTGAAGTCCAAATAACATACTTCCACAGGTTCGCCTCTACCCAGGCGTTGTGCTATTTCATCCAGAAAACACAACAGGTTGGAGAGACAGGACCTTTTCTTAACGAATTCATGTTGGTTAGCATCCAACAATTTGTTCTCGGTTAGGTGTTCGACAATTTTGTTTCTAATACCAGTTTCACTCACTTTCAGTGGAATGCACCTGAGACACACTGGTCGATAGTTACCAGCTGCCTCTTGGCCTCCGCCCTTGTTCAGAGCTGTGACATTTGCTCCATTCCAATACTCGATCATTCTACTTTCTTTGATAGATTGGCTAAGCAGGTTGGTTACTGGAACGGTTAATACACTGGCCATCGGACGGATGATAGCCGCGTGAATGCCATCTGGCCCCGAGGTTTTATGAGTGTCCAACTGCCGCAGCATGTTTTCTACCGCGTGAGATGTGACTTCTTCGTGCGATCGACACAAAAGATATATCTGGGGTAGGGTTTTGCTGACTATCCTTACGGCGGACACTTTGGAAGTGCAATGTCAGATGTTCCACCTTCTCATGAGCAGTAGATTGCTATCAGCGAGCTTCAGGCTACCTGTCTCCCTGCGCATCACTGGCTTAGCTTGGAAATATGCACAGCACCGTTTTGGATTGATTTTGGCACCACGAGCAAGTGTTAAGTCGTAGGCGGCGCATGCATTATCCTGGAGTTTGATCGTGCGGTCTTTTTCACGTAGGTAGAGTAAAAATCTCCTACGGCCAGTTTTTTAAAGTTGGTCATGCTCTCTTTTATCTCCCAGGTGCCTCATCTATTCCGGCTGTTTACCAACGAGGTTTGCCTTTTGGGCGGCGCCGTGGTCATCGGAGCGTGATCTTCTGTGAGAGTTTGTAGATTTCGTTTAATCAGTTCCGAAACCTCGTCCACCGTGCCTGACGGATGGCTCCACTCCAGAGACTTTGCATCCGGGATAAATCTGTCCATTTTAACTATTCCAAAGTTGCGCGTTAATTTAAAAGGTATCGACTGTTATCTGATGCTAAACTCAGAAGTGACAGTCACATGGTCACTTTCCTCAAGGGAAACACCCAGCCTGAGTGAAGTAACCTGATTATTGTGTCTGCTCCAAAACCTCCTGCGGAGGCTGATTCCCCCTTCCAGTCGATGCCGGCAACGTTAGAGTTTCCAAGAATCAGCAGGGAGTGTGGTTTGGTAGTGCTGTCCCTCAAAAGAGATATAAGCTTCGCATCCTTGATGGCTCGCGACATTGGATTACGGCAGACACATACGACTGAGTTGGTCTGTGTGCTCGATTTCATCATACTTTCTATTAGTTGAATTTTCTGTGTACCAAGAGAGGAGCCCTGCAGTTGCACTTGTCTTTCGGCGATTAAAAGTAAGACCCCTCTTCTATGACCCCGTCCTGTCTATCTTGTCTGTAATTCCTACATCCTTCTGGATACAGCCCCTCGTACCGCGCATCCATCCTGAGCCAAGATTCTGTGACGGCAATCACGTCGTAACCGCCAGCTATGGCGAGCGATTACCCCATTTTTTGCTTGGGTTGCGGGCGTTTGCGTAAAAACTTCCACACGCTGGGGCTCCAACAGACCGGGTCTTTTATATAAGGATCGGGAGCCCTCGGGAACCACACACGAGGACGAATTCCATTTTTCGCCGGCGACAGATTGTATGTTTGTGATGCAGTGTTAGATACCCTGAGATACGCTGGATGGATCTGTGTACTCGCGCGGGACTCGTCCGTAATAGGAGAAATAGCCAACTGGAGGTAACGATCGGTGTCCCGTGCCTTCTGCTGGTGCAGGCAACGGACGTCTTTCGCAGAAGCAGGGTTTAGATCATCTGGGACGACTTCAAATTTGTTATTTGACTTAGTCTTTATGTCCAGTGATTTCGCGAGCAACTTATCTCGAAGGAAAGGATATAAAAGTTCCAAAACTACCGGTCTTGGTTCCCTCGATACTTCGGTCACCTGCTTCCATTTTCCCACTCGTAACACCCTACCTATTCCGGTATCTCTTGACGATGCCCCCATACGAAATATAGTTGAGAGATGGTGTCCCGGTGCAGATGTTCGTTGGTTGCTGCCTTTTAAGTACAGTTCGAGAATACCATATATTAAGGTGTTCATCCTTCTGCCGACAGCTGCTTCGTACTTGCTCTGCAGGTGGGCCAGCCTCGTACTAAGCAATTCGCTGTTCACTTTCATCTTAGGCAGCTGAGTGCTTTGATCCTCAATGAGCTTCAGTATTGTGGATGCAGTTGGCGTTTTGGAGGAAGAATCCATCTAAGATTATCCACTTAGACGAAGAAGGAATTTACTTGACCTTGTGTCAATGCTTTTGTGCCGAGATTTAGTCTTACAAGTATTTCGAAAAGAGCGCGTGGACCGTACGGTGCACGTTTTTCTAACTTCGCTCCCAATAACTCCATGTACCAGCATTAAAAACTGTGTACCGGGTGAACGACTCCTATTGGTAAATAAGCTCGTTACGGCTTGTATAGGCGAGTAATTGATAGTCGAAACTGGTGACTCAACGCCCATTTCAACTGACGAAGACATTTATTTTGACTCGCTTGCTTTACATTTGGGTGCGATTTCTACTGCTCGTGTCGGGAGGGGCAAGCGATGGTCAGGAACACCGCTGTCGGACGTAGTGGTTGCACTAACAGTGATTACCGAATCACCAGTAGACTCCAATGATCTACTAAACGGCCGCCCAGATGATCTAAATTTACCGCGATTTGGTTGGATACAGTCTAACTTGGCCGCACTCGGAAAGTGCTACAACTCCGAAGAGACGTCGAGGCAAGAAGTGTAGAACCAAGTGTCACAACCGAAACATTGAAAGGCGTGATCTCTAGCGAGAACTAGTCTCGAACACAAAATACACGCAGACAGTCACAACATGCATGAAAGATATTCACCAAGGCAGACGAAAAAAATGAGGCAAGATACACTCAACACTAGGAGGTAAGTGGTGGTGCCCACCTACTGCAGTTAATGACGTTAATTTCAGAAGTTTAGAACTACGCGAGACGACCTAACTAAGTTGAGGAACGTAACGAATTAACTATTGATCAGAATGGAATACTACAACCGAACTAAACCGTACTGCAGTAGTTGAGGAAAAAAAGAAAGACCTTGCATAGTATTTGAAAATTAATATGGCACAAGACGGCCTTAGTTGGATTCGAACTCCCCGCGCCGGTTTCGATCGACGCGTTGGAGGTCTCAGGTTTATCGGCGCAGGAATCTGGACAGCATGGCTTCTGGCCGTCATTTGTCATGTGAGTTAAATTCACTCACTGCGGGTAACTCGAAATTTGGTTCAACTTTGCTCGCTCTCATTTTCTATTCATATTTTTGTCCTATTGGTGCTTTGTGCATCAAAAATTTAATTACGATTACTGTTGTTCGTTGGCGGATAACACACCAGTTTCGTTCCGTATTAAATTATCTGATGGCAGTATTCATATCCGTTTTATATCGTACCGTTTAACGCACCTAATTGGCCGATTGTTATCTGAGCAAATATCTGTTCAGTTCCACTATTCACTAGCTTTATACTCTGCTCCGTTTGCCTACCGTTTTGTTTTATATAACGCTAACACTTACGTTTTACTCCACATTGACATGCGCGAGATCCATCAGTATCGGTGGTTCAGAAATATCGAGTGTGTGTGGCTGTCTCGGCTATCTTAAGACTGTTCAGAACGGTATGCAGTGCCGAACGTGTATACACTGGTACCAAGTTAAGTGCACCGGCCTCAAGGATGATCAGTACACTCTGTTGGCTTCGTCAAAAAAAACATTTATCTGCATGGGCCGCCTTTTCCGTGAAGGTTGCATTTTATCCGGGGCTGTATCCATTCCGCCACCCGCCACTGCCAGTGAGCAGGAACACAGCTCGGTAAAGTGCAGTTGCGAAAACCCTGGAGACGTCAATGCAATGCACATTTCCACAGTTGAAGAAGCTGTGGTTGAAACCCAGACGGCGTTATCTGACATGAGATCAGAATTGAACTCACTGGACGAGTATATTGCCCTCGCCTTTCCAGGTGTGGCGGTTGCTCGTAAGGAAGTGGCTTTATCCACAGCACAGATTGAGGAAGCTGCGACAAATCTGAGGGACAAGTCACTCCGGGAGAGGAGGCCCGTTTTGTGGGGACGATTGCCCACCACACAGTCTCCAGGTGAACAAGCAAGAGCGGTGTTAAACACCGCATTCCCTCCAGAATTGGCGAGCTCAGTTTCTGCCAGAAGACTGCTCAAATGCTACCAGGAAGTCACTCGGGCTTATTGTGACGTTACCCGCGAAGATCAGCACGGAGGAAGTACTGGACAAGACATTACAGTTAAAGAAATGTCACACGAATTTGAAAGGTGTCTCGCTGGATCACTCACTGCAGGGGCGGCAGAAACGATCTCAGCTTGACGGGACAAGGTCACGCATTAGCATTGGCCCTAAACTTCAAGCCGACCTGAGGGTCCTTATTCCCAACCTTACGAAGGGAACAGCGCCCCCCGAATGGACACACCCATATGATCACACCCACATCAAAGACGGCTGTTTCCGTCCCCTTGGATGATCATTCATCACTGGGGCTGCACGGGTCGGAAACAATAGCTCTCAAAGAGGCAACAGAGCAGCAGCCTTGCTCTAAACCCCCATCCATGAGACCTCCAAAAAGTTCTGTCCAAACTTGCTCTATTCCTAGGCTGTACAACCCAATGAGTACGCTTGGTTCACCTCCAGAAAGGCTCACGCTTGAGTCATTCCAGCCGCATTTCCCTCTGCCATGTCACGGCCATTTCTTATTAGGTTCTCTTCTCAACAAAAACCGCACCCAAATTTTCGGGGGCGCAAAAGTGCAAACCATCCACCGATACATCAAAAAGCGACGGCGATCAACAAGCCATCAGCCCTGAGCAACCCGAAACGGAAGAAGCGTCCAACAGAAACGCTCACACATGCTCAGACGGTGAAGAAACGGCCGCAACCCACCAAGAGGATTCAGGAAACTATGAGACCGTCTACACACTCCCCCTCACTACTAGGACTGCTTTCACAGGCTCTTCCTCGTGCTCTTCAGTTTATTTTTGCATCCAGTCAAATGAGGAGGTAGCCCTCAGGTGCGTGTACACTAACGGTATGAGTCTTTTAAACAAACTACCTGAAATCAGACAGTTGATGCCCGACTCTTGTCCGCATATTCTTGCTTTACCAGAGATCTGGCTTTCCACAGATATCAGTGATAACCAACTGCATGTTCCTGGATACTCACTGTACCGAACAGACTCCATTCGCAGACGCATGGGTGGCTGTGCTGTTTTTCTAAGCCAGAAGCTCCCCGTACCAACCCTCATAGAGGAATTCATCTCCCCAGAGAAGTGTAACGGACTGTGGTTTAACTTCCAGCTTCGTAGTCGTGACACGCTCCTTGTCGGTGTTATTTATCGATGACCGTCGTGCGGCGCATCTGATGACGAGGCCATTCTTGCCGGCCTAGACCACCTCTCGTCTACACAACGTTTCTCCCATCTTCTCATTATGGGTGACTTCAACGCACCCAAACTCAACTATGTTGCTGCTTCTCATGAGGACTCTGACTGTGGATTTTCGAAATATTTAGCAATGTTGATCCATGAAATAGCCCGGATACAACATGTCGAGCTATCTACACGGTGCCATTCAGGACAGACACCCTCATTGCTTGATCTTGTTATTACGAATGAAGCTCATCTGGTAAATACAGTGGTCATCAGCCCACCGCTGGGACATAGTGACCATATGTTACTTGCTTTCGATTTTATCTGTTACTAGCCCCAAAATGCCGTAACAAAGACTTCATTCGGGAACTTCCAGAAAGCTGACTTTGGCGCACTAAGGACATTATTAAGTACATTCAAACTCATGTCTAACTCAGTGAACACCAACTATCTCTCTTTTAAAGATGCCATTCGAGAAGCAGATCAGGCATTTCTTCCTCGTAGACTGTGGAAGTCTTCATTTCGCTCACCACTTCCGCGAAACGTACGTCGACTTCTTGACTTGCGTTCCCGTCTCTTCTCTAAACAAAAACTAACGGGCAAGCCGGAGAACAAAGAGGCCTTTCGCTCTGTACAAAACAGATGCAGGCGGGAAATCCGTCAACATACCAGACAAAATTCTTACTGGTAGCTCGGAAGAATAAAAATTTCTCTTCAAGTACACGCGTCGACAGAGAAAAACGAAGCCCTCAGCGCTTCCTCTGCGGCCTCCCGACGGGCGAGCCTCCTCCAACCCTCAGGTGGTTGCTGAGATTTTCAGAGAATACTATTCAGCAGTCTTCAATGTGGTTCCGGCAACCTGGCGTCCGATTCTCCCGAGGAGAAATTTCCAGTGTCCACTCCTATCAGCTGAATTCTCTGTGCTCGACGTTCAGGATCTCTTGCTTAAGATCAACCTTTATAGTGCAATGGGACCAGACGGGATCCATCCTCGGATCCTGAAAGAAGCGGCCCTTGGTTTGGCAGTGCCCCTCCATAGTCTGTTCAAACAGACACATCGGATCAGCACTCTTCCGGAGACATGGAAAGAGGCCATTATCACACCTTTATATAGGGCTGGGGATCGTGATTCCCCTGCTAGTTATCGGCCGATCAGCCTCACCAGCATACTTTGCAAGGTAATGGAGCGCCTGTTAAAACGCGCCATCCTTAAACGCTTCTCGAATAATCTTTTCTCTTCTTCCCAGCATGGCTTTCTTCCATACCGGTCATGCACAACCAATATGCTTATTTTCATGGACAGCCTGACAGACGCCAAAGACAATGGCCATATATCGAATGCTATCTTCTTCGGTTTTGCCAAGACATTCGATCGTGTCCCAAACGGTCCACTTGTACATAAGTTAGAGGCCTATGGGATCCAAGGAGAGGTTCTCCGCTGGATTAAATCTTCTCTTGACAACAGAACTTTTAGGGTAAAAATCGGATTGGACCTTTCTAATCCTCCTTTGATCTCCACTGGAGTTCCTCAAGGATCTATGCTTGGTCCGCTGTTGCGTTTAATATACATTAATGGCCTTCCCGAACTTGCTTCTAGCAATACCCTCCCTCATGCGAATGATTTAAAAATCTGGAACACCTTTGGTACCAGAGCACTGTAGACTGATCTCGGCCGTATTAAGCGCTGGTCGGAAGACTGGAGTCTCCCTCTTTAACTACAGTAAGTAGGCACATATGTCGCCTGGAGCAGACTCGGGGAACCTACTTGTGATACGCAATGCACAAAGTATAACGGATACCACAAAGGTGAATCTTAAAAACCTACGAATCTGGCTATCGACTAGTTTGTCCAGATGGCTGCCAGAAAAGGATTTGGAACCCCCGGGATGACAAGAATGCCTTTCCTCGAATAGACAGTCTTGCTTTTCAATCGCTATACGGGTCTATATTAGACCGTTGTTTGAGTGCGCAAATCAAGTCGTGTACACCAGCTTGAAGAAGGACATACTCGCCATCGAACGTGTCCAGCGAGTAGCCACCAAAATGGCCGTTGGCTTGCGGCATTTATCTTACGAGGCTTGCCTTCAAATTCTTCATCTTTATCCACCTGAATTTCAGAGACTCCGAGGCGACTTAATCCTTACGTACATTTTCTTCCGCACGGGACTCGTGCTTATTAGGTCAACAGAAGTCCGTTGACTTCGAAACGGACAAACTGACTGGATCCGGGTCACTTGGGCCTCCAACCTCGAAGCCGTGAACAAATCGCTGAAATCACTGAAATCGGCTGAATTTAAAAACACAGCAGAATTTGTGCGGCCTGAGTAACATACACACAGTCACACCTCTAAAAAAACTCCTAAAAAACAGCACACATAAAACAGGGTGCGTTGCAGATCACGGTTAGCCAGCTTCCCGTTCCTTCCTTGAGACAGTATATATCCTGAGGAAGGTTGCTTCCGCTGAGCACAAGTGTTGTCACATTTATGTTTATATGTATGTATAGATTCTCTCTTACCCTCTCATATTCATGAAATGGGATGCATCCACCCCCTCCCCCACTGTTCTTGGGCTACTTCATTATACTCGATTTCTAGTCAGCAACGATTCGCACCTAACATGAACATACTAAAAATCTCTACTTCACTGTCGCGAACTAGTTATGTTGAGCACGAGCTGTTCGGGGGTAAGCCTGAACCTGTATCAGCGACTCCGTGTGTGCGAATGCAGACATACCATACGCGCTGGCTTGCAGAGTGTGTTAGTAGTAGCGAATATATAATGTTAGATGTATGCGTCAGCCAGTGCTGATAGGCATTGATGAGTATGGACGTTGGAATGTATGCGATAGCAAGTATGACTGGACTTTGATAGGTGTGGATGCATATCTTAAGTTCGCAAGCTGAAACGCTCTCATGTGTGTGTAATTTCTCACGTGTAGAAGCAACAGTTCTGTACGCGTATACTCTGTTTGGCGCTCCTCTCCTCTGCTGTAAAGAAGTCGTAAGTGGCTACGTGAAATAAAAAAAACTTGAAGTCGCAGCGTCGAAGGCCTCGGGCTTATCGACGCAAGAATCTGGTCATTCAGGCTCCTGGCCGTCACCTGTCCTGTGAATTGTGCGTAACAGCTCCGATGCGAGCGCCCTGCAGGCTGATATTAGTGCACTTTACAACTGGTCTAAATCTAACTCTATCGACTCCAATACCAGCAAATGCGAAGTCATGCATATAAGACACAAGTGCAGTTTCCTTTATTCCCTTGGTGGAGTCCTGATCCAAGTCACAGAAGGAGAAAAAGACCTTGGCACTGTTGCGACACGCAATCTCTCGAGTTCTCCCAATACTGAGGCCAGTGCCAAGAAAGCCAACAGCGTGCTAGCGCTTCTAAAGCGTTTGTCTAGAAAATTTGAGCGATCATGTTTCAATCACCTGTATAACAGCTTCGTTCGTCCTCACCTCGAACAGGGAACCATTGTTTGGCCTCCTCATTTACAAAACGACAAACTGATACTGGAAACTGTTCAGAGGCGTGCGACAAAAGCAGCCCGTGGGTTAGTTGCGAATCCCTACACCGAGCGGCTTCGCGAGCTTAATCTCTTCTCTCTGGAATACCGCAGAAAGAGAGGTGACCCAATTTTGGCGTCCATGATTATGAGGACCCCTAACCATCCGTACAGATCCATGATCATGTGTGCGGATACTAGCTCACACAGAGGACATTCATTGAAAATGAAGTGCCAGTACAGCAGACTCGAGCTAAGGCACAGTTTCTTCTTGGTTCGGGTGTGAAAAGCCTGGAACTCCCTGCCAGAACATATCGTGAACGCCACGACAGTCGCTGCGTTCAAATTTCGTATGGATCGCTACTCCAACACTTAATCCAAATCCCGGCATACTATTGTGTACACAGCCACGTATGTTTGTTGAATAGTTCACACCTTATATGAATGTGTACCTAACCATAGAACTGAGTGTTTAACCATAGTAGGAGTGCATTTATCAGCTTGTTTGTTTATCTATTTATTCCCCGTTGTAGCCCTCGATACAACCAAGAAAGTTGCGGCGTGCAACTGCCCCTCTGGTACAGAGATTCCTCGCCCGGAGAAACGGAACCATCAAAAGCCATGGCTTTCTACTTCCGTCTGTCACCCATTGAACCATTGAACCCATTAAATTAAACTGAAGTGACCTTGACGTTTACTGTCACCTTCTGTTGTTTGGTGAATATTTCTCCTCAAAATGACAATGACGGTTGATGATGGTAGTATCAATCGTGAGAAGACTTGCCCACTCTTATTGCGAATGTTCTACAGCTCGGTCAAGCATAACAGCGTTTTGGAATATTCCAGGGGTCGCACTCCAAACAACGAACTGCAAGTTTACACTTGGTATGCCGTTGATTTTGGCATGGCCGTTAATTTTCTTTTAGTTTATGTTAATTTATCATGTTACATCTTAACCGTAGACAAAATAATGAGTCACGTATTAGATTGTTTCTTGTTCTTTGATCTACCTGATGAGATCGCTGTTTGTGCATTATCAGTGCCTCATGTACAGCTGAATCCATCTTATACATGCATGCATCTTATACAGTGTAGCAAAAGGCGGTGAATGCGCTTCACACACTTAGGTAGCCAATGTAGAGAACTGGAACGTTTCTGCGTCTCACCATTCTCCACGCTAGTTAAAGCAGTAAACCAAACAATAGACAATAACGTATAGTACAGATATATTGGAGAAACGTGATTTGAGCAGCGTGTGACAAAAGGTGGCTCGCCACAAATCGGGAAAGTATGGTCTTGGACGATTGAACAAACGCAAACAACTCGGTTTGTTTGCAAGGTGTAGGCGCCTTGATGTTGTGTGTTTGAATGTAGACGTAGCTATTTTTAGTGACTAGGTCCCCTCCCCTTTCCCTGTCTTCTCTCTTCCTATATAAGGTTTGCTTTTTATTCTTCTTCATGGTTGTGTGGCAGTTAAGCATCAGTGTGAACCACTGATGTATTGCTATCTATGATGATATGATGAAATATT
>LUCH01017461.1:0-37536 GCA_013368495.1 Paragonimus heterotremus
CTCGAGTCTAGTGCTTCTTTTCGAAATGGGCCGACTGGAAAGTCTATGGGAATGCGACAGCTGCGATCAATTGTGGGTGATGTTCAATTTGAAAATCTCTAAGTCCAAACATCATTGGTTAACGACTAGATCATCCTCATTCATTTCGCGGGTAATCTGTATCCTCCCTGCAACCAAGGACTATTATTATCCTTATTGTAAAGAAATAGATCTTATAAATGGTGAAAACCGTTATATCAAACATTGGGTTTCTTGTTCATAGGTATCTCTAAGAAATACCAACTTCTTGAGAAAGCTAGGTAAGATAATGCAAAAACACGACTGATCCACTGATTGTTCCTTAAATCCTATATCCACTAAATCGATTGAAGTGACGGAAAATCAAAGTGAGAAATTATCATGAGAGAATAAGAGTAACTGGACCAACCCGCCACTGAAAATGTCGATTATCGCTTCGCTTAAATGAAACTAGCTCATTTAATAAACTCGAATGAGTGATGCTTTAAAACCCTAGTCATTTTGCCGGCTTACTGGAATGAATGCATATAAATCTCCTGATTGACACATTTTACTACATTTCGGCCTCGGCAGATAGAATCGATATCTCCATTTGCATGAGAAGAAACATTCAGATGAAATCCACGTGACGGTTTCTCAGGTATTAATGTTTTGTCTAGACCACACCTACCAGAAAGTGAGTAACGCAACCGTATTTCACACGTGAGTGGTATACAAAATATCCGAACTTTCGCTATCACACAAAACAGCAGACCAAACTATGCACTCCTATCCAGTTACTATAAATGATGTGGCATAAAAATGCAAGGCGGTGTGTTTTCACATTTCTGGTAAAAATCAATATCTCTCGATGTATCATTATGGAAAAATTCTCATCTTCTATCAGCAATATTATAAACAACCGCCTTTTGCAAGACTCTGGAATTATAATTTTCCTAATAGTTTCAATTTCTACTCTCTAACTGTCAGATGAATTTGACATCTGTCATCAAATCAGATGCTATTCAGGGTGTAAACATCTGTTTCCGCGTTATATTGGCCCAAGCGCCTTCAGCTGCTTTAAAGTTTACCAAAAAGTCATTACAATTCAACCCGTAGTTGTGAGCGCATCATACGTTGTGTAACTGCCAACTATCTACACTATCAAAAGTGAGACCGACTGTTTTACTCACGGTCAATTTTACTCGCTTTCCATCCACTGCGAAAACTCATCAAACTGTCCTGTCGATCGAGTTTAACGCAATCTATCCTGTCACTGTCTCTTCTCCAAAACTAGTCACTTGGTAGTGGTATTGTGAAGCTTGCCATTCGTTCAATCTTCAGTGAACATAAATTGATGGGTGATCGCAAGCGATCAATTTCCTATCCTGATTGACTTGGAACTGCCTCAAACCTTATGGATAATTGGTTAACCGTCTTCATGCCAGTGTGAAAGTTGGAGGCACTCATGCTGGTGGTTACAAACAGAGGACAGTGCCGTGTTGTTCACAATGATACTGTGGTAAACACCTTAATCGCGTTACATAAGAAATCTGAAAGACACTGTAGATCTGCTTCTATTCAGCTGAGTCTCACCGGCTGTGCTGTTAATCGCGTAGTACCCACTAGGGTGGCCTGAAGGTTTGTATCGTTTTCCTCCACTGTTGTTAGTCCTCTTCTTATTAGTTTCAATCTATTTGTAGCTGGTAAGACTTTAACAGATAAAAACTACAGTCTACCATTTCGGTGGTGGTAACGGGAGCTACTTGTTTTCAAACGTTTTTGTTCAACTTTCGATTTCTGTACTTATAGCGCATGCCTGCTGCTTTGCGAGTAACCCGCTAGATGATTGATTGTGCTCTTTCTGTAAGAAATGTTACAATCAACGAACACAGATTAAACAATCTTGTCAAAACAAAACTAGCATATCGTGTGTCATATTGAAATAAACTAATCTGTAGTTTATTATCTGCGTATTGATTGCGCTACATCTGTCGAATATTGTTTGTTGGCTAATCCCCATACCTTAAAAACACGATATGGACCTATGGGGTACAATTACTGCAACGAATTGGAAAGAACTCAAGTTAGGGCAACGGACCACCGTTCGTTTTAAACATCTCACCCAATGGTACTACTTACTACTGATTTGGCTCATCCATCCTCAATTTGTCATGGAATCGATGAAACATTGTCCCGTCAGAAGTATCTTGAAAAATACCACATTTGTTATTATGCTTCGCCGAAACTAAATGCTTATCCTCCCGAAAAAATCTTGGTTGATAGCGCTTGATCAAACCATTCGAACTCTAAGAGCTCAAGAAAAATAGTGGTGCTCAGAGTGAGCGAAAGTTTTATTCAAGGTGTCGTTTATCCTTGATACACGCCCTCCTACAAATGAACTTTCAGACTCTATAACATTAGTAACATATTATACATATCGAAGTACACTAATGTTATTCGTAACTTAATTCTCGCGGCGACATGCGTGGTGGGGAGTTAACCAATAGGGTAATCACTTTGGATCATTCTACTCCTATAGAGATTTGACAGATCACTCGATATAGTCTAAGTTCACCAACCTAATCGAGAAATTATCTGATGACGACAGGTAGGTTAATTCACATTCCAGATGAATGATCATTGCTGTCAATCCCATCTCAGTAACAAATATTTGCTGTGTAAATGGGCGGATTTTTAGCAACTGAGCACAGTGGGAATAAGAAGTGTGCAAGAGTTTTAGTTTTTTGTCTGTAACTGCTAAGTTTTTTTTACAAAGGTATTGTGTGGGATAAAGAAGAATTGAAGGTCTGTGTGTGGAAGTACGCACAAAGTTAAGTATAAATTATCTGCTGAATGTACTACTACACATATTGATTGAACACGTTCCGGAAACTATGAGACAAACTAAAAGAAGCCTGGTGACAAACTTGTTGCGAGCTTTGAAGTAATTGGAAACGGTATAGTCAATGGTCGAGGTAAAGACAGTGCTGTCTTGAAAAGGAAAAATGTTTTGGCAAATGACACAAACTAATGAAGTCTTAATTTTTCCGAGACAGTCACTGTCAAGCCAACGTGCAACAAAAAATTTGGAGATCATGACCAGAGAGTAGTAATGCTACTTGGACCCAGGACGGATAGTTCTATAAGATGAACAGAAGTGATTATACCTATATTTGTATAACAAGAGAACAAAATGGAAAGAAAGACTAACTCTTAGCATACATCGGTAACGTTTTCTGACCAAGACGGATCATAAGAAGGTGAAACTTCAAGATGTTCGTCAGGATTATAGATTAGTACAGTGGCTGATCCAACGAATGTGTGAGTGAATGAGAAAAGCCATAAGCTGGTTTTTCATCCCCACGGAGTATACAAATTGGATCCACAAATTTTGTTGAATTAAACAGTAGTTGACGTTTTCCCACTGTTTCTGTTAATATATTTTGTAAAATTTAATCCGCATCGCCACTACCACGTTAGAAATATAGATATAAAAAATCATCAGCCTAATTAGGCATACATACGTCAGAGCATGCTGAGGATTTCTTTACATAAAAATTACAGAAAACAGAAGAACGAACTCTACCAGGAAGTACTGTGCGATTGTTTATAGTACCGAATGTTTCTCGACTATTCAATGTTTCCTATGGAAGGAGTTTAAGAACTCGTCTTTGATACATTTGATTTACCTGACGTTTAGGTTGGAGCTGTTCTGTCATGCTGCAAATCAGATGTCAGTTCGGATTGTGGGATTCATGAGGGCAGTATTAGTCAGACTTGCCAGGTTTTCACAGTACTGAGAATATTGATGGAGTCAAACTTGTGAGGACATCAACCATTTTTAAATGGGACACCCAGATCTGAACACAGATTTAGTGGGTCCGTATCTGTAGCATGCGCCCACGCATTCCGGTCCTCTTAGTATGTTGCATATTATTGCAAATTCCAGATAGTCAGTGCAAGATCTATTAAACATACCTAAACCACTACTATCACCTCGCGGCTTTGGGATATTCTTGGCATCAATGAATGTTCCATCCTTGAATCACTTCATGCATACTCATACATTCGACTACCTAGAGCAAAATCGTGACTCCACGTTCCAAATAATTACGCTTAACCGCGAATAGTTTGAGCCACCACAGATTCCTTCATTGAAAGAGTGCCTGCTTGTAACTTACATTCATGAGTAATATTCCAAGTGTTGTCCAAAACTACACCATCCGTTTAATCATTCACTCCTTCCCATGGGTAAACAAAAGTGACCCAAATTATCATTGAAGAGGTTATATGACTCACGCTCAACTCTAAGTTGATAGATCTTGGGACCGCGGCGTCAGACTTTCCAGAAGCTTCCTTCAACGATTATTCATCTATGGCTTCAAATGGTTTCATAACGTACCCAACAGCACAGACACGTGGTTTTGGATACTCACGAGGTCACTGTTTTTAAGATAATTGACTTCTCCACACTCAACACGTTAAAAAGTTTCTCCATCAGTTTAAAGAACTCGACGGAGCTTTGGTGGGCAGGTCAAATGAGTTATTGTTACTTATAAAATGCTTCGAGAAACGATAGTATCGCTTACACTCACTAATGGTCGCCCAAACCAAGTGCGTGTATGTCAGAGTGTGGTAAGTCAAAGGTGAAAGATACACATTGGTATGTCTGTTTGACACAGTGCAAAATATTATTTTGAATTTACCCTTCTAGCATGTACTGCTTGATTTTCGTTAACGATGTCCACGCTTTCTTCCTCATCAGTCAGGTTGCATGACTAAGCATTCCACCAAATATGGACCCCTCTCTAACGTAACGATATGTCACAACTAAACATGAACTGGCATATACAAAATTGTGAGTACATATACTGAGTAACGCTGTCGGATGACGTCAGGGTTTCATGCATTGCAACCTGCAGTTTTCGGATCTTCTCTGGTTCACTGTTCACTGCCTTTAATATCGCATAATGGTTTGTGATACGTGTTTTTCTGATTGGGGACTATTAATAACAGTGCAAAACTCTGTGTTGTGAACTATGTAAACGGAAAAACAGTTTTTGACAATCAGCACCATATGATCACTGAAGACATCCTACAAACTGGACACTGCGGAGTCGATGAGGATGACAGCTGAAATCGAAATCAGGACTCTTAATCACCGGGCCGCCGTTTAGGACCTATCGTGTTTCCTATCGAGTGGAGTGAACAGCGCTCACGAGTGACTGTGGTCGAAAGTTTAGATGTGCCAATTGAGTGGTGTCCATTGTGAAGTAGTAATAATCTCTCTTTCCTTCTGATCTCAAATGACCGGAGTTAACATTTGACTTGGAAAACGGAGCGCATTAGAGGTTGGGACTATCATTACTGGAATACGCGGTTGGTTTTTGGACAGTAGATGGAGAGGATGGTTTTCAGTTCTCATCCCACACGGATCAGGTGTGCACTTATACACGGCTGGCCATAACAAATGACAAACGTACTCGGAACATACATGCTAAGTCGTATAACCCTTGGCTTCCGTTCGTTACACTTTTGCTTGGATGCACTAACTCCTAGGCTATCACTGTCTAGGTGACTTTTGCCGAATAGCATTCAATCTTCATTTCGATGCCAGTGGGTCATGTTCGTTGCCTCACTGTCAATGAAACCACCTTAGTTTGAGCAACCTATACACTTAGTCAGAAAATAAACAATACATTCAGTATCAGGCCCGTAAAAAAGTAGGGCATTTTTGCTGTAAGACAACCTAAACTTCAGCACAAGGCTGTATTAGTATGTCACGGCTTTACCATCTTGAAATATCCGGTCATTCCGAATAAACGACTGTAAGTTTTTTTGCGTCAACTTACTGTAGTTTTAATTGCTGACGATGTGCTCTAAAAATCTTGCTGAACAGGTAACGTCTCAGTCAGCGACTGGATCGTCAACAAACTGTAATGTGGAATTGCTCAAGACATCGTTGAATCACTCACCTTTGAATCTCTGAACGCACTCCTATTTAAGTGCCTGTGACAAAAAAGATGATTCATCCTTCCGCCCTCCAAATTTAATCGATCGGTAAATTTCGGTCTGTGACAGCCAACAAATTGAACACGATGAAATTGTGTTGGTTAGAATGGAATGTTAATAAAGTGAGTGAGCTTTATTCGCTAAGGGTCGCGATATCGACCGGTAGCGGAATTAGAAAAACTGTTCCCTACCGGATGAGTAGATATTCAAGTGACTGATACACACACACGTAAACTTATAGTCAGTTCCGAGCGCAAGCTGTGCCCTTCTCATAAGACGTTGAAACTAAATAAAGGACTTTAAGTGTAGTTAGTAAATTTTATGCAAACTTGTATCTGAATGTAACAGATTTTCAACTGGTCCTATGCAAAATTCCGAATTGAAGATTTTTCTCACTCAGTTGTTTAAATTTACTTTATCCACCATTCCTTGAAGCCTATCAAATTATCAAACTCAATAGTGGTTACATAGAACATAACGATACATGCATTTCTGTGGAATTGATTGATCTAGTAAGCCTATGACAGATTTAATTAGATGCGGGGGTGAAATTATGCGAAACCAAAAGTTTTTACAAGAGAAATTCATTAGAATAAACCAGCATATTACGCCATTTGCTCGCTCCTTCTTGCTCCTAGTTGAAGTCTGTGACTTCGTAGTAGTGAACGGATACTACACGGATGTTTATTTTCATGCCGATCGTATGTATAAACCTAGCCTACCCTTTTGTTTTATTCCCGAACACTCTGATTAGCTCATTTTCCCTCCATCTCAGTCGTCGGGGCACTGTAGAGTTTAGATCCGATTCGATTACATCGTTGTCAGGACTAAGAAAGCCAAAGGGGAAACTAGGCTATCCGATTACCAGTCGCCACCACATGGGGAATTGTGATTGAGGGTCAGGAGACCACTTGAAGTTGTTGCGCAAACCATCCCGACAGCGTTGGCACTGGCGTTGTGATGCCGGATAGCCTGGACGTGGTTACGTAACCGTGTCATGTAATTTTCAAATTCACAGCTTCACATGAGTGGTGAGGGGGGCTGCAGTCCTCTCTCTGTTTGCCGTCGACTGAGTGAAAATTAACCTAATCACACTATCAAGGTGCTAATTGGTAGTTAGAACAGTTCGCCTCGAAATCGCTTAGCGCACAATCCGATCAAAATGCTTGAATCCGGCTTGCGTCATCACCATACCAAACGCAAAACAGAGACGACGACTCCTGATAACCAGATTGGTTGAAACGATTAGCTGAATATGCTGACTAGAAGACGGTTGGCCATAAGTTTATCGTTAAACCCGGACATTTTTGTCACGGTGTCACGTGACGGAAGTTAACATGTTTACACGAGCTGGACTATACGAGGTTGAAAGTATGATTTATTCTAACTCCAATTCGTCCGGACATGATGGATCGCTCAGTGAAACTTCTGAGGCATTAGATTTGTCAATGAAGCACTCAAAAGGCTGTGCTTTTGAATTTGCTGGTCTCCTTGGCTGTGGTGAAGAAACTAGACAAGGACATCCAGTGGAGGTTACATCCAATATGCCTTCAGAATCGCGGATGTGTTCAACTACAAGTTCTTCCAACACCCCAGTGGTGTTTAGCAAATGGAATACGTTTCCCAATATCTCAACACCCGAACACCTACCACTTTCGACAGAATGGAATACAACGCATAAGATTAGTAAGTTCTCAGTAATTTAACAAAGAAAATGCGCGCTCGTTATGTATCCACGACATTGTTTCAGCGTTATTAGTCCGGCTTGACAGAATATGATTTAACATTCTGATTGTTACCGTAAAATATTTTTGCAAAATTAAACCGAAAAATTGAACCATTTCAAATTAGGCAACAGATACGGGTACAGATTAACAGAGAGAAGCGATGACCCACTGAAATTATTAAGGGTAACGTAAAATGTGTCTAATGAAATGACCTACTGACCAGTTTTCAGATGTTTGGAGACGGAGAATAGAGGACACATTCACTACTGGTTACAAGACAGGAATGCCGGGGGGTATTTATAAGGTTTTGGATGTTTTGGGCCTCGATTACCAGAAATTACACCATTCCGTTGAATTTGGATACATGTGAATAACTCACTTCCACTTGAGACAGCTAATAACTGTTGGATTTGTTCAGTGGTTTACTTTGGGTAAACTTAACAAGAACTAACAATTGCAATTAATAGGCATGGAAGATGAACTGTGATCCTACCCCAAAAATCAGTCTGAACTTCAGGTAATCGGCAGAGTCCATCGTTGGTAATCACAATGTAAACGTTGGTAGATAAACTGATCCGCAAAATATTCACACCATCAGGTAGAGATTTTAAACAATACAGGGCAGCTTAATTGTTGAGGTTCTCGAAACCAAGAAGGCAAATATATTGCAATTCGGGCATACTGACCGATCTTTAAGTAACCTTCCACCGATTACTGCATTGGTAAACCTCTCAAGAAATCAAAAACTTCACGTGCTGAAGAGTTTAATTTCCCTCTTCTCTAGAATATCGAGGGTAGAACAGTCTTACCTGTTTAAATGTATAGATTACAGTTCTGTCATTATCTCCACAGATTCTCGTTCTATCAAACTCGGTAAATCGAACAATATGTTGGTCTACGACTTAGTATATCGAGAATAAGTCATCGAGTCTGGTGGTCCTGTTTGCCTAAACCACCTAAACCACCATCTGACTGGTCTGAAGAATCTCCTGAATCAGGAAGGGAAAGTTGTCGATGCTTAGAGTTGCTCTTTGTAGCTCAGCAGTTTCTGATGTAATTACAACAAAGAGCTTTAAATAAAAGTAATTTATTGTAAATGCGGGATCGTTTAGTGTTTGTCGACGAGCAGGTTAAGTACACAAAATCTACATCAATAAAAGATCAAACTATTGTTGAATCCTCAAAAGTTTTTTTGTGATTTAAAGCGTTTTCATGGTTAAAGCACTTGCATGACTATATTTTTGCGGTACGATTCGAGTGGATCAGTTAAGTTGGAGGAGACTGTCGTTTTGTAGACCGTCTGACATGTACTAACTCATTTCATCTATTCTCAAAACGTCTGTAAAATGACAACCGAACACAGAGAACCATGATGAAAATGACAGGGAAGATGAATCAGGATCTCATCTCTAATTTGTAATAATTACCAACTTAAGTTCAGCTTTCTCATCTCTATCTTCTGACAGTCTTGGATTCAGAGTAATCAGACATCTTTACATGACTTAAGAGCCCTAATCACTGAATTATTGACTGGTCCGTAAAGTTAGTAATTATATCTTTTATCGAAGCGATCAGGAAAACTGACCACTTCCAACAAGCAAATGTGGTTGAGCATTCACATATGATAATTCGGTCTTACTCAGTGTGAGATTAACGATGCAGTGGTCAACATGGTTGCTTCATGAAAGCGTGGCCAAAGGATGTGCACTACTGACGAGTTCTAGAAAAGCGAAACAATGCTGGTTGGAAAGTCTATCTGAATATGATAGCTACAATCAGATATATGATGTTAAGCTTAAATTAACGAAACCCAGGGTATTCTACGACAATACTTTTGATCGAATCAATTTCTTGATTTGACTGTGAGCACATGCATCCCAGTCCCTCCTGAGGAAGAGAGTCCGTTTCAATGCAAACCTAAACCAGTCACCACCACGGAGGTCTATGAAATAAACAATCCATGTTAATTGCAGTTTCCGTGCTCAGTTTGAAAATTTTTGCCAGGGCAGTTAATTTCTGTGATAGTTTTGCGGAGTCCTTATGATGAAGTGTGATAAATAAATACCTGAGTTCAAATTGGAAGCATTCCAACTCCCGGCATCTTTGTTTAGCTCAGCTGGTAGAGTGTTCTCTGACGTTGCTGTGCTATTCTTGTTCCTGGTTTGAGTTCAGAAAAATCCTAGAATTTCTGAAGTTGGGTTTCATAAATTAACAGATCTGGCACAATTTACCAGCAGTGAAATCAAGAGTCGCCAGCAGTGTTGATTGTTTTAGCCGAAATAAGTGTACAATTTACGTGAAAGCTATAAAGACATCCGATTTATAGAGCTGTTTTCTTAATATAGGACGTACGAAGTAATGCCTTGATCGTTAGTATTCAGATTCATTGCATTCAGTTTATTTGGAAATCTTCTATCATACTTTCTTTCGTTATGTTTCTAAACCACTTACATTAGTGACAAATTACGAAGACACCTCATGGATGCTGGACGCTTGTTCCTGGTTAATCTTATAAAATGTTAGATACAATAATTTAACTACGCTTGCCTGGTTAGCTATAAATCTTGACGACACTAATCGATAAGTGACAGGCAAGTGCTGGATGTTGTTACGGTGTAAAAACGGCGTAGACAAAGTCATGTTTCCTGCCATCTTATTAACTGGAACCTGGTAGTGGGATGTATGTGCTTTAACAAGCGGTAGTCTAATGGATTGTTGCAAAAGTCAAGATCTACTGTTCACTAGATTCTAGTAAAAACCATCTCAGACAAAACTGTCAAAAATGTTGACGTTCTGCTACTTTATAGAACCACGTAAACGGCAAATGACCAATTATTTGAGCATCATAAACGTAACTGAGAAAACATGATCACGTGGTCGTCAGATTGAATGACCAGTAAGATCCTGTTTACTCTACTTTTGAGAAGACCGAGAAAGCCGCGTACCACTGGCAAAAAATTGTTGGTGGGCGCCTGGATATGTTTAGTCGAACAGACGTATCATAAGATAATCGGAGTTGGGATTAACAGGCTAGCCTCACAGACACTAGGATTGTAACAAAACTTCTTATCCGGACGAGGATATGCATTATCGGTGAGCTGCAATAAGAACGGAACTCAAGTCTAATGCTTTCTTTTCGAACAGGCCTTAGTAGAGTGACTTTTCAAACGGCAAACACCACAGGTGAACATGGATGATCATGTATCATTTCATAAATAGTTGTTGATTGTTTGTTTCTTTAACGGAAATATCCAAGAGCCTTGTTATACTATCCTTTGGATGGAGCTACACTTACTGAGAAGTTTCTACCAAGTAAGCGGCATGAAATTGTAGGTTCTTCATCGTGACAAATTAAGTCGTAATTGTTGAAAGTTTACAATTTACTTAGAGTATTACGCAGCTGTATTTTGAAGTAAAATTTGATACCATATTTCTCAACATACTTTTGTAAATTAGTTGTTTTCTTTTTTGCTATTTGAGGTAAAGTTTGGCTGATAAACTCATCTTTGAATTCTGTGTAAGATCTTTTCCCTAGGTCTATGCAAAACTGCTGGTGCTGGACAGCGAATAATTTCTAGTTCCGGTTGGTTTCGACCAGACTTTGTTTCAGTGTTTTGTGCTCTTACTACTGCTCAAAGTTATTGCTTTTCTTTATCTCCTTCATGTCAAGGAACCCTAAAATTGTAAGAAGAGAGTGATAAAATTTACCAGCATGAAAAGATAAAGAAATAAAAAGCGCACAGGATAAAGATGTTTACGCATGAATCCGACAAAATCTGATGGTTTGCACAGAGTCACTTTTTTAAGGATGAAGAACTATGAGACTGTACAAAACTTGTGGAACTAAAACAAGGAGACCTGTGAAGCACGATTTATGAACAAGGTAATTTACCTCACATTAGGCACGACCGAATTGTCATACGTGAACGTACAACCACTTTCGCTTGTGAGTAATAATCAGGTTGCCCAATCGCCTCGACAGGAGACACAGTAATTGTCTTGTTAATTCCAATCGATGACCCCTCCACTAGGACTCTTTTTCAAGTTGGAATCACAGAAATCCTTAAATTGTTGAGCAGTGTTTTGCTTACCAATGAGTAACAGGGGATTTTGATTTTCATATCCATTGAACATCACCCACAGTTGATCGCAGCTGCTGCATTCCCATAGATTTTCCAGTTGGCCCCTTTGGGTCGTGCCCAGTGTGAGGTCAATGACGCAGTGGTCAGCACGGTTGCCTCATGAAAGCGTAGCCGAAGTTTTAGTTCCGGTCGGGGTAAAGATACGCACTACTGACGATCTCTAATGAAGTCGAAATTCCTGTCTAGTGTTTCTTCTGTTCGAAAAGAGCCGACTGTAGTGTCTGTGGGAATGCGACAGCTGCGATCAGTTGTGGGTGATGTTCAACTTGAAAGTAATTTGCCTTAATATTCTTGAAATACGTCGGGGAAAGGAATTTGGATGCTTCACAGAATGGATACGACGTTGCAAGAGTTTTTACGGCAATTGGGCGGAGATTAATTTTTTTGGACCATGTTGTCATGTCGCATATATGTTCCAGGTATTTTGGAAACACAGTATTCAATTGAAGAGCTCGAAAAGCGAATAGTTAACGGGAACTTTTTAGGCTTTTGGAGTTTGTTCATTAAATCGTTCGATATGTATTCCTAGCCACATGTGCTCAAGTGATTATATTTGGTATATAGTTCCTCCAATATTGAAGGATATTTATTTTATACACACGGATGTGGTATTAACCGTTCGCATATTAATAAGTAAAGTTGGTGATTGGATACTGATCACTGCGTGTGCTGAAGAATCGCTGGACTACTCCAATAATTCTGCCGTCATTAACTCAGACAGAATTCACACAGTTCGATACGTTAACAAGTGCTTCTTCTGTTTAGACAATACGTAACAACAGAAATTGATTATTATATTTTCTGATCAATACCCAGTCAATTGCTTGTTTACCTTTCAGATCACTTAGAGACATTCTTACGACAAAACTTCTCACAGGCCTTGTTTCCGAATCCGAGGATTTTTCAAGAGTCAGTTTTTGCTCACAATAACGACAAAGCTGATTCAAGTTCTCTGCTTACTTCGCCACCATTTACTATTTCACCATCTCAGCACAATGGACCAGAAAGTGCTCATCATGACCTCTGTCAAAAAAACTTTTACTTGTCGACAGAAAATTCTCAACTGCATAACACTGAAGCATTCCATCGATCATATGATGCAAGCGTTAATCTAGGATTGCAATCACGGCTCCTAGGAGCTCCTTGTGAAGTTGAAAGCTCAAAACATGTGCCTAGATATCACCATCAGAAACAAGAAAGCAAGTGGGTCCATCCCAGTACGCAATCTTCTAGCCTACAACAAAAGCGACAGTATCGCAAAGCTCGAGTCTACTTCCAGCCTGAACATATGCAGTTCCTTGAAGAATTTTTCAGGCAAAGTCCCTATTTGTGCACAAAGGATAGGGAAATGTTATCCCAGAAGCTGAATCTTTCAGAAGAAAGGGTGAGCACTTCATAAACCATTCCTGCTTAGTTTCGGTTTACTAACTTACCGTGACTTTAAAAACAGCGGTCGCTTGTAAGTAATGTTCTACTTAATCGGACAAACAGCACCAACCCTGAAATTTTTTTTACATTATTCACAGTCATGAAGTTACTAACTAACAATATAAGTAGCGTGAGTATATTAAACAAACTTCATCTGAAAAACGTAGTTGGTATCTTGTTCGTTGCCACTCCTTACGCGTGTGTACCCGGTGAACGTGAGCCGTGGATGCGAACAGTTCGCTGAACTTTAAGTCGATAATGAATTTAAAATCCACTACAATTCACTGTTCCTTTTGTGGCTCAGCGGGAATTTTTGCGGGAGCTCATACCTAATAGGTCAATAGTAAGTGTCGTCAATGATAAATCGAATTAGTCGATCCATATTGGTGGAAGGTCTGAATAACTCTGTCCTTGAGTGTAGACGGCAAGTGCGCATTTAGCAGCACATCAAATCAGGGCTGGTACCCAACCTATAAAACTTGTCTCGCATTGAATTTTTCTATTTGTTGTCATCACCTAAAGCGTTAGAGTTCAAATGCGTGTTGAGTGATTCTAAATAATAAGTAAATCTACTCCACGAATGCATCTGTGATTAATGTGGGCGATTACAGGCAGAATGCCTGTAAACCTCGTGTATAATAACTACAAGCCATCAGATACAGTGCACCCAAACTTTCAGGTTGAAAAATTTCATTTTAGTAGTACTTACATGGCTAACATCATCCGATTTCCGACCAATATGTCACAATGATTCTGACCTAGGGACGCCTGCACAAGAGAGCCACCAAGAGTGGGAGGTCCCACAACTGTCTAGGATAAGTCCGAAGAAAAACTCGGGGGTCGTCAGGTCAAGTTAGGTCGAACCCAAACAGTATTATGCTTTATCCACCTGGAAAGATGAAGTTTCAGCATTTTATAATGTCAGTGTCATCAAATGACGGACTTTGAGCGAAGTTATCTTTAATCATAAAATAATAACAGTCTTCTAGAATCTGTTCGAAAAGTTATTAAACGTCCATTTTCGATGACAAATAAAAAGGTTTACTGATTCACCTCCAAGATCAGTTCACAGATAAGAAGACTGGACTTGTTTATAAGTCCAGCAAAATGGATAATGACGGAAGAAGTGTGAGACGGGGTGCGTACATAATAATGTTTGTACCAGGATTTGATGGAAGATGTAGTAACATATTTGAAGAGGTCTAAGTCAAAGGGATTGGTTACGTCAACTAGCATGTTGTCCACAAGTTTTTCACACACGGCCCTATAATGGAAAACGAAAAAGCTACCCAGGAACCGTCTATGAGGAATAACATTACATTGCTTAGACGCTCTAGGGATTTGACAAAAGTCTAAGCGCTCTGGAAGCAAACCAGAAAAAACGGCAGACGAAAATACATCCAATGAGGGAATGTACAGGTATTGATGAACCAACTGACGAGATGATAGGGAAAGGAAAGAATTTTTGAACGCCGGGTATCAAAAGATAGCCCTTCTACGGCGATGAAACAAGCGATAACATAAGTTCACCCTGGCAAGATGTTAATCCAAGTGACCGCTGGTCAATTAAAAAAAGAAAACTAAAGTAAGAGTTATTAATAAATATGAATGAAAGAACACACATTGAAGAGTTTCTCATGCTGATTCCATCTAGTAAGCAGAAATGAAATACTTGCACACTGTAGTGTGAATTGAATATTACTCACAACGCACTACTACAGGACTTCCAACTATCCGCTTTCATTCCTGTTAGAGCCCATTAATGGTGTCATGGCTGAGATCAGAACCCCGAACATGTTTTCACGAGGAAACCGCGTTGACCACATTAGTCTCACATTAGGTATGACTGAATTATAATATGCAAACGTTTAGCCACGTGCGGTTGTGAGTAACGCTAATATTGTTCAAGATAAGACACAGTGGATGTCCTATTACTCCTAGTTGATGACCTTAAGATTGAGATTTATCACCAAGTTGAAATCACGGAAATCATCAAACCTGAGTGTTACTTTGATTGGTGACTTAGATGTCTTAAACCGAGATCAACGAACAGAGCTAACAGTTAGTATCTGTCTTCTGCAGACCCAATCTAGCAAACTGATCATTTCTCACATGCTAATACGGTTAAGCTTGTAATAAGCATAAGCTGTGAACAGTGGTGGTGTTGTTCGTAGCTCGGGTTGATGGTTTTGGTATTGGTGTGTTCGCCGAGCTTGGCATTTAGGTTGCAAACGTTTCATCATCAAGCGAGGTGACATCATCAGTGCGTAATCATTTTAGCTCAAAAAACCATACGCTAAAACGATTACGCACTGATGATGTCACCTCGCTTGATGATGAAACGTTTGCAACCTAAATGCCAAGCTCGGCGAACATACCAATACCAAGCATATGGTAGTTCGAACATGTCTAGTGTGAGTTCACTGGAACAGGTTTGTGCACAAAGGCGTGATCATAATTTTAATCCCGACAGTGGCAAAGATGTGTATTGCTGACGAGCCTACACAAGAGCCGAACTCACGTTCATTGCTTTGGTTCGAAAGAGACTGACTGGAATTTCAGGGAATTGAAGGATTAACGATCACTGAGAGTAGTGTTCAACTCAAAGTAACCTGAAAACCCTCCACCACTTATCACTGATCAAAATATCGCCCAACAAGTTTTCACTTATGTGACTTCAATTTGGATGTGTTCTCATTGTGAGGTAATCGACTGGAGTTAAGAAGGCAGTTATTGTGTTTCCCTTCGAAGCGATCGTGCAATCTGAACATCACTTTTTGATGTGATAAAATACACATTGCTGAGTTGTGACCAAATTATTAGTTGGAATAAACTGTCAAGCAGTACTGGCAAATAAAACTGAGTAGGTTGTTTTTATGTTGAAGGCCAAATTATCAATACAATTGATTAGAAAAGTGTGATTGTGAACTGGTATGGATGTGAAATAAGATAGAATTAGTAATGAGGACACGAGTGCACCTCGTCAAACACCACAACCTTTTGCCAATGTTGATAAAGCTTGGATAAAAAAAGGGTTGAATTTGAAAGAAACTATAAACTGACCTTGTAAAGGACTCCCAGTTGATGGCTTAGTGTTAGATTCGTTCAGAATTTGAAATAACCCTAATCTAGAAACACTTCAAAGAAACATCTGCCAATAGCTTCTAATTTTCCATCAAGCGATGACAAAGTGAAATCACCTAGACAAGCGAGTTTGAGTGACGGTATACGAAGTAATTAGTGACGTACTATTCATGTGAGTTTTCATTCAAGACAGAATTCGATTTGTCAACATATATCAGTGCTAAGATTTAACAGGAAATTGGACGAAACTTGCTGGTTCCTATTTTAAGAGTCGTTGTAATGCACCGCATTCTCTGATAGGCAGGAATTTTTGCATTATGTGAAGCACTAGACATAAAACTCACCTAGAAGCTGACATGAAACCTCAACACTTCCTTAAGAACGGTCAAAGATATACCTTCAGGTTTGTTTGGTTTGTCTGACCTTAAGTGAACTACTGTTATAGAAGCAGTGGAGCTCTCCATGAGAATAGGCTGAACAGCAGAACAAGATTGCTGATGAACCGTCGGGATTTGGGTTAACCTCAACCTGAACGTCACTCATCTTATGCTCATGGCCTGAAAGTTCAGGTAAACTTTTCGGCCAGCCTCTTTCACGAAAAAGCGCTAGACTGTGGTTTCGTTGTTGTTGAGGTTCGTCGGTGGTTCATCTTCTGGTCACGATGGGGATTAGAACTCCGACCTCGTTTTCACGAAGCAACCGTGTTGGATAGTACGCTAATGACCTAAAATGAGGCAAAACTAAATTATAATACCTGAAAGCTCAACCATTGTTCTTTGTAAGAAATGATCAGTTTACTCGATCTTCTCGATAGAAGACACAGTTACTGTCTGTTAAGTGTGACTGGAGTTCTAATGTCTGCCACGATAAGGATGTGCTTTACTGACAAGCTCCAACAAAAACGAAACCCGAGTCTGTTGCTTCCTTTTGAAAGCGGCTAACTGGAATATTTATCTCTTCTAACCAATCACGGAAGGCCACTAGGGTGCCGTAGATCACAATGACAAAAACCGTTAACCCTATAGGGTGTGAAGTGTCTCATTATTAAAACTGCATGCATTAGTGCATTCTACATAGAATAAGGGTAAAAGATCCTTTTAAATTCTGACCGAGAAACCGAAGGTACAATCGGGTGTAATAAACCGAAAAGCTTAAATCCCTACACGATTTGCTATATGAACCCTAGCGACATGAGTGCATTTCAGAGAACAATAGTTCACTAGCAGCAAACATACGATTGGACTATACACCCACAATGTATACATGTATATTCCGTTTGGATTTACCCTTTGGGTAGGCTATGAGGACTTCAAAAGTACAGATTTGAAGATAACTATCCCTTAAGTCATGAGTAGCTAGACCATTTCACTCTTTAGTCAATAACTTAGTATGAATTAATCCAAACTGTATTACGTTCCGTTTGCCGTTCAGATCCGAACATGGTTTCAAAATCGACGAATGCGAGAGAAGCGAAATCCGGAGAAATTTCGCCAGAATCGATCCTCCTATAATCGTGACATTTTGATGACGGCCAAGTCTAAACAATGAGATATAAAACCCACAAATTTTTAGCATAGCTGTGTGATACTTGTCTTTGTTGAATATTTTATTTTTAATTGTTGTACAAAACGTAAATAAATGACAACGCTATAGAGAAGTATTTGGACGGTGTTGTGACTAATGTGCCTGGGAAACGACTTGGGAACAGAAAACTACTGTTTATTGATGTTACTGTATAAATCGTTGACAGCTCGCGAAAAACTTGGAACCCGTTAAAAAGATTACGTCTTCAGCCGGTCTCGATTAATATGCTGCTTCGCAATTGACTGATAAATTCCTTCGAAGCCGTTCTTGGAGCTACTGAGAAGGTTCGTCAGGTACGAGTTTTCCGTCAGCAAATTTCAAGAGTATTCGGTTATCATGCCATTTGTTGAGAAGGAAAGTATTGGCAAAAAGTTGCAAACTTTTTGAAAGTTGTAGTTATTTTGGAAAAAGGTTGGTCTAGTTTACATCCTTAGATTGGTTGGACGTCTTCACCAGTTGACTGGAATGAGCTTGGGTCTTGTCCCTACTTTTAGTAGTCGTTCAACTTTCAAAAACATTTTCTAGTTTGCTGGTCTCATTCTGCTTAAGAATATATTTTCCCGAACTGTTTATTCCATGCTCAAAGTCGTGTTAGAAATGGGCGTGAAGACTTCCAAACGTCTACCACAGCTTTGTAACTAGGGTGATTAACTATGAACAGTGCATATACTTGCTTCTAATTAGTCCAGTTTCAGTACACTCTGGAAACAGAATCTTTATAGTGTACGTAAGTAGAGCTGCACATTTCGACTCATATGAGAACCGAGTATGAATCACACGACGTCAAAACGACACACTTTCAAGTGGCACGTACTCCACCATCCTAGCCACAAATCCAAGGTGGAAATTCAAAAAAGCTAATACTTGTGGACAATTATTCTCCCGTCGTATATGGAATTGACCATAATTACGGTGGCAGTTTGGTCCCTGAATACTGTGATGACTTTTAGATAAGAGAACGGGTGATACCCATAAGTGGGTGTAACTATGAGGTTTTGAGCTCCCGTCGTGGCTTCGGTGTTCAGCAGCAGAGCACAGGTCGACTTGAGGCAAGTCGTCTTTGTAGTTTGTTTGAATTCAACCCGAGCTCAGAATTTTCACAATCCAGTCCAATCATGCTTACTCACAACCTTTCAAAGTAGACCATGTTTCCTGTTCAGCAAAAAATTTCTTCATTATGTATCTCTGCATAACTGAAGTGAGCTTGTGGACATGCTTGCTGGTAAGTTACAGTTACAGAGTCTTCTACTCATAATAGAAATTTTTCCATGTTAGATAGTAACCTGCCCACGCTTTTACCTATGTACTTTGTTCAATCCGAGTAACACTGAGAGTAGCCATTTCTCTTGATGTTTGCTTTTGACCATTCAAATGGCCAGAATAACTGACTTAACATTTAAGTCTCACCGAACGATAAAGATTTATGACCACCTCCAAAGGATTTCTGAAGACCCTACTCCCTTCAAAAGAAAATACACTCTAACAGATTGCAGTATTAAAAATGTTGACTGCAAACTAATAAAACAAAAATGTTGCAACCGTTGATAGTTTTAAAAATTAAACACTGTGGAAAAGAAGTGTCATATATGTTAGGAGGGCACCCGCGTTACGCTAATCTAAGGAGTGGTCTAGGATATTAGGACTAAAGCACACCAGTACATTAATTGCAATCCGCTGGTACTCAGTATGACAGCTCCGATAAATCCAGTACGATTCGTTAAAAAGTTTGAAGCTTCCACTTCAGTCTAAACGGTTACAGGAGGCGCAATTCTTCACGCAGTCTAACTATGATAGTTGGCCGGGTGCTCGGAACTGTAACTTCTTGAACCAGCTGTCATTCAGTCCATAAAATCGTATAGAAGGTTTGGTATTGTGAAATGGATAGCCTGATCTGGTGACAATTGTTAAGCCGGAGTCAACGAATTCCACTGTTGCTGATTTAGATTATATTACTGATAGTGGTGGTGGTAGTAAGGTATAAGTATTACTCTTGTCCATAAGCCACTCGAACGTGTCTTCGGTTAGATTCCATAAGAAGCTCGGCTAAGTAATCGATTAGTTCATGGTTCTCGAGTTCGTGTTGACATTGTACGATCCTCGTTATTTTACTTTATGTGATCTGATAGTAAAAAATCCGCAGGCGCCACCGTTTACTCATCTGTTACTCAGTAACCGGTTAGTAAGTTGATGTTAAATACAAGAGGTTGGTTGAAGGTTATTATGGGTAAAGAGGCATTTCCTATCTCCAACTAATTTTTAAACCACAAATTATTCTCTCTTTCGTGAAGCTGTTCGGCATTTAAGCTTCAGCATCCGATGTTAACTTATTGGAGTGTATGAAAGTGCTGGTTAAAAGCAATATGACTACGACGATCAACAGGGGGATTGGCAGAATGCCTGTCAATTTCTGGCCCTCATGGTAGTAGCCACGGTTAACCTGCAAGTTATTATTTGCCGTGTTTATCAGAACGGTTAAATTTTGGACATCATCCACAAATAAGTCACTGATTGGCAGTTATCGATCTGGTCAATTTCGAGTTGAACATCTCGCACTCGCTGTTAAATCGCTGCTGGAAATTTAGGGTATTTTACTCAGCAAGGCGTACTTGACAATTCCAATGACTACTGATAAGTAGCCCGGCAGATTTGATAATTTAGAAGAAATCTATTTGCGAAAAATCTGGACTTTGGCTTGAATCAAACCAGCTACAGAAACACAATGCCCAAACGCGGCAAGCGCTCTACCAGCTGAGCTACAAAGCCAAAGCTGCCAAACTACTTTTCTGTAATTCACTGTCAATGCTCATCGGTGGCGTTGGTGGATTCCATAAGACACAGTTAGTTGGATGGGTAACTAGGTGCAGATGTGAAATTTCTGAGCTTCTGGCGGGACTTCCTAGCTCAGCTGGTAGAGCGCTTGGCGCGTTTGGGCATGGTGTTTCTGTCGCTGGTTCGAATCCAACCGAGGTCCAGGTTTTTCGCAAATGGATCTCTTCTAAATTCCAGTAACGCTTATTCAGACGGTCGTGTTAACGGGACTATATTCCAAGTCCAAAGGCTTCAGAAAAGACGATCGAAAAGATTGGAACTTATACGGTACTGTTTAGTAAAGTTATAATAAAAGTACTATCTCACCTTGAATGTGAATCAACCAGGTACACAAGTTATCCAGCGAAAGGGTTTAAAATGGAGTAACTAAACACGAGTCCACAAACAGCCGCCAGTCAACGGGAAATAACCTCATTAAAACAACTGAGTGCAGGTAAAGTTGAGAACGTGTGAAACAATACCAACAAGGAAGTTTTAACAGATAGGCAATGCTAGTTATAAAGAGGAGGAAAGCAGGCATTTTCCGTACGGTTGTGGTACAAGATTCATTATGATGGTTCACTGTACACAATAAAGACAAATCAGGGCAAATTTAGGTTCGGCTTCGTAAAAACAAAACGAACATGCCTGAAAGGATTCATCGCTCCGCATCATACCAGACAAAAGAGAGCAAACCTACCTTACGAACTTCAGCATATCCAACGCTCGCTGTTCAACTGGAACGCTAGGATTATGTCAAGCTTATTCTTTTTCCAAAGCACAGGTTATTATGTCACGAATAGCGGATGGATGTCCTCAAGTTTTTTGATCGTAGAAATGGTCACCAGTGTTCCTAACCGTAAGCTATAATGAGCTGTTACATATAACATTTGTTACAAGAGCAACCACTATTCTGTTTGATCATAACACTGGTGGAACGCAGAAAGATCACACGCTGGGGTCACAATATGTCGATATCTCTATTAGTTCTTCATAAGTAGTTATTGTGAATTTTGTGGTTTAATTGTCATCCTAGAACATAATACCGCTGGTGAAAGTGCTGACACTAACGAAATTTGCTTCAACAAAATGACTTCAATTATACCCATGCAGTCTCACCGCATGTGGTCAAGAGAGTCAAGTGCATGCAGTCTCATTCGTCTGTTTCCTACAATAGCACCAATTTGACACGTTCCAATTAGCTGGATGTGAGAAGTTCTTTGAGACAGGATTTATCACCCATTCAGTGAGGCAATATTTTCTAAGGTGGACTTATGCACATATCTTCAGCTATAGTGGTTTCTCGCACCAAATGGGCATAGGTAATCTCAAACACAGTCGAAATACTGACCAGCATTGAGGAAGTAGAGTGGAGCTCACATGGGAAAGGTGAACACCATCGCGAACAGCAACTGTTGAGATCTTCATAAGCCTCATTTCCCCAACTTCGGATAGCACATCCAGGGTAAGCACCAAAGCACTACATGGATAGACTCAGGGATAAGCCATTATATATTGTTTTTCGGGGAACAGAGTACATGCTCATAGTCAAGCTACTAACTTACAATTTCGATGTCAGTCTAAAATCACTTCACACCGGCCAACTCGACAAGCTTCGCTACTGAGAAATGAGGATTCAAATGACCGCAGGCGATTGATTGATTTCAAGTATTTTTTTCTTTTTTCAAAAACACTTGCATTACAGTGGTATATATTTAAAAAAATCAACGAAGTTCAATAGGGAAAATTTGAAATAATGAAAACAAAGCAAAACAAGAATGTAGTTTTAACTGTTACATACAACTTTTCTTGATTGAAATAATAATATCATTTGTTTTGTATCGAAATTTTCAAATTCACCCTCAGTATCAACACTTTTACTTTGAATTGAGAGAGAGAGAGTACTGATTAGTGTTCTCACTAGCCATTGAAATGACCCTGTTCTCCGATCACGGAAACCCAGACTAACTAGGAATAAGTATATGAAGCATGGTGGTTGACAGTTGAGAATAGTGCGGGTTGCCTGTCTTATTCTATTCGGCCTTGTTTGAGAGTAGATGTGGTTTTGAAAACTGATTTCACATTTTATGGGTAATAAAAGGAGAAGACTGTGTATTACAGGAAAATAGGGACGATAGTCACTGGAGGCTATATACAAGTAGTGGATCCACATATGGGAACATGTGTTGTACTGAGTTTAACAGAGATCATCTGAGAGTGGTCGTTTTTGAATGCGTTTCAGGCAATACGATCATGGAACGAGCGACTGGTTAGCTGATAAACACGGAGGAGGTAAACCGTACATCGACCGAATATCTGTCATTGTTGTAGAACCTTTCGAATAATCACACATTGTCGAGTAATGGGATTTTGATAACACGTGATCTGGGCGATTGTTAGTCAACCGGAAATAATCGGTTGACGGTAATTCCTTGTGTGAGAAGAACGACGGATTGGACAATTGGGGAATCAACATATTATTATTGTTGCCGCTGTTGTTTGTTCCGTTAGCAACAGTTTCGATTGTTTGGGCGTTTGTAGGGAATGTATAGTTGGTAGGTTCCATCACCGATGACTGCGTTGGAATATTAGTATCTACTGGTATCTCAGAGCCCTGTGTAACCGAAGTGGGTGAAGGCAAAGTATTAGGCTGACGAAGCTTAGTAGTCCAAGATGATGTGAACGGATAGCTCAAGGACGTTTGGCGGTCGACCGAACCAGGAATGAGATTAGAAGAGCCAGTATGCCATTGGTCAGACAAGCCACCGAAAAGGTTACTCACGGAGTCGGATCGAGTAGTATTCGGGGAGATGAGAGAAGTAGCAGAAAATGACGGACCGTAAAATGGTGACAAGTGAGATAATGTTGAAAATGGGTTGGTTGGGATAGACTCTGAAGGATAGGGGAACGAAGAAGACTGGAAATTAGATACATTATCACTGGGGAGAAGGGAATTTGGCAGTCCAATTCCAGAGGCCAGGTAGTTGGAATATTGTTGTGCCTGGTTTAACAACACAGAGGAATAGTCTGACGAGCAAAAGGAGCTTGCAGATTTCGTTGCAAAACTTTGACCACTCATTTGATCACGGTGGGGGTTAGGATTTTGAAAACCAAAGTTGACGTTTTGTGCTAACGCTGGCATGTCCAATGAATTGAATGACTCGCGATTTCTTTGTGTTAAGTGGTCGTTTATTGTTTGGCCAAGATTGTTGTTTTTATCAAACCTTGACAGTGGGTTGCCGACGGGAGATATATTCGGCATTGTGTGTGACAGTTCTAGAGACGTTCTGTTATCCTCAGAATCTATGCTGTGTTCACTGGACGTCGACGTTCTGACAGAAGACATGGTTTGATGTTTTGAAGGATCGGATGAAACACTCGCTGAAGATCTTCTAACGGATTCATAGTCGTGAGATGGTTTTGAATTAAGATAATTTTTATAGATAACACCCAGATCTATTGAACCTTTTGTACCTGGAAGCGAGTCGAGGGCGTGCCCGATTGTTCCTGTACTAGTGAGATTGTTTTGAGGTTGATCTGCAGTGTCAACACTCATATAAATACCGGAACCTAAAATCGAAGTGATACGTGATTGCATTAAAAAGGTGAAGTGCTGAGTGTTCTACAAATGAAGACTAACTACTGCATAGATAATAATAGTGTATTTTCTACAGAGAAATCTCACGCCCACATACCTTCACTGAAATGCAGATATTACAAATCCAATTCCCGAAACGGGCGCAACCTGTGAACCACGGCAATGTTTGAGTAGGGTGGACTAAAACACTATGAAATTTAAACCCTAGTTTTAAACATCAGGTCAGTTACATTTGGTGTCTACAAATTCTGTCCAAATAGTATGAGCACTTGATGCAGTTGTCGCAAGATTACAAGGAATAAAGGTTCCTCAGTGAGATGAAGGGATACGTTACAAACTTGAACAAGTTTTTGTGGGTTTGTCAACACCCTGTGTGAGTGCATTCTGTTGAAAAATACGCGTCAACACGTCTTCGTGAATTAGTGACCTTAGTTTTGTGACCTGCTCAACCGTTTATCTTACAAACTTGTCTGTGATATACAACTAAAATGATCTTCTGTGGAACAGAGCTATACATACATATATAGCTATATATTTAATAAATAATCTATGCAAACTCTGGCCTGTGATTTGCTTATGAAGTTGACTGTAACTTTGCATAGCTACCATCTAACCGTGTGATTATTCAATATTTTTATTATATCACTAAACTGGTAAACAGGTAGTTAAAAAAACTACGATGTCTTAATAACACAAAGGCACAGGGGAACAAAACTTCACGAATACATGATATATAGTCAGTGGTTTAATGAAAACGCTGACACGCACAAAATTATCATGTTAGAATTGAACCATTTTGGAACCACTGAAAATGAGGCAAAACAAAATAAGCACTTTAGCAGTTAATCGATGGTATACACAATTTTGTAAAAAATAAAACATGGAATATTTCTCAAGGGCATGCGAAAACACATATTGGTGATCTGTCCGTAGTCTTTTTCAGACGAAGGTTTGGATCATTTGGAATAATATAACAATCTGCTCGGATGATGCGAACATCTATCGCACATAAAATAAACTCTGACATAATTCCAGTAGAAGAATGAAGTTATTTCCTTTTTAGTTTGGACATTCTAGTTAATCTGAGTATGAAGAAAGCGTTCGAGATTAGGTTGTCTCTTATGAGACCTGATTTGACATACACTGCTAATTCTGGGAGACAAAGTTAATTGATCGTAAAAACCAGGATTATTCATGTAAACTTTACAAAACGTCTGGATTGCGTTCACTCGGTGATACGCATAGAGTTGTCCAATATATTACAACCTCGTTAGGGAATTAGTTCAAGTTACTGATAAACTTCCGAGGGGATAACGTGACTTTCAGTAAGCATTTGCCTCAGGTTTGTCTACGTTACACTAATGTCTTCTTAGTTGGCATAGTGTAGTCTGCCTAAATAACGGCCTGAAGGCGTTTGCCTAGCTTGAAAAGTTTCCGTCACAGCTCTTCTACCTACGATGTTCAGCTCTTTTATTCGATACTCGGTATTTGTAAGGTATATACCTAAAACCACACAAGAGACTGGGGAAATTGATAGGTGCCTTTACATCCTTCACTTAGCTTTGATTTCAATCTATATTTGTGCATTCTAAGGAGAACCTCACTTTTGCGCTGTATACTGATAGCAACAGCTCCGTTTTTTGGCAGTGACCGGCTTCCGTGATTGAGCACAGTACCACATTTGTGGTGTTTACGACTTTCAGAAACTGTGGCGATATCTTACGCCAATGTACAACATGATTTCCAAAGTGTCTTATCTGAACTACAGGTCCAACAGTCGGATAGAAGTTGTTACTTATCAGAAAGCAAGGATTGTCATCTTCTTCGTCCGTTTAATATTGAATTAACATTTCTTAATTCTTCGTCTACTGAAATAGACTGTCCAATTCTTTCTGGATTGAGACCATATTCTGAGGCCTAAATAGCCTCACTTCATCCGCAAACATGAAGGATGAGCATGTTAGGGTTGTTACCAGGTAGTTTTTAAGCGTTAGAAAGAGTATCGAGCCGAGAACCAAGCATTCGAGAATTCCGCTGGTAGACCTATGGTAGGTCACAGGGCATTCCTTATGTCGCTATGTAGAACTGACGTTCCTTCAAGAGAGTTTCACACATCTCAAAAGCCACTTTCCCATTTCATATCCCTCCATCTTTCAGGGAAGCAATTTGTGACTGACCAGGTCAAAGGTTTGCTTATAATCTAGACAATATGTTTCGACTAGCTGATCACCAGCACTTCTGTTGCTGCTTCCATCAGAATACACAATAAATCTATCGTACACAACTTCCTTCTGACAAAGTCGTACTGTCTAGTAGGCAGTGGTTTGTCCCTGATGATAGGGAACATTATCGTAACACCATCCGAGGTGAGGTTAACTAGCTTACAGTTAACAGCATCTTCCGTACTCCCACTTTTATAACGAGGCACTTTTTGTCAAGTCTATTCCATTCGGTGGGTCGCTGGAGAAAGAGAATAAGTGAAGCCGTCAATAAAACAGGCAATAGTTTCGGGATATTCGGTCAACCTTTATCTGGACTCTCCTCCTTTCTACGGACTAACTTGGTAACCTTCTTCCCGTACCTCTGTCGGTTTAAGCATAGCATCAGGTATTGTGGTGTTGCAACCGTCCATCCGGATGATGGTACTGGGTTCCTTACCTATATACATTGCCTTTCCATTGGCGGACCATCGAGTAAATACTGCAGCTTCCTTTTCAAGGTGCCAGCTAGACAGTTCGCATCATCTTTTATATTATCGACGATATTCTAAGTGCAGATTTTGATGTATAAACATACTAAGTGTATGGTCCATCTATGTTGCGTTCCTGCATGTGCATGCACGCACGCGCACACACAATCGCTCACTCACGTGCACCTTCCCGTTTCACAGCTGCCAGTTGCAAAGTTCACGTGCGCACTCCGGCTACCTTGCTTTGTCCTTTGGTTTGTTATTGATTCATCGATCCGTTCGCTGTAAACTCCGTTCATTGTTAAATGTAATTCACTTTTCATACTGGCTTAGCCAGGATACACAAGGTTCCTCCTGCATCACTTCAGTTTTCACTTCAGTGCATAGTGTAGACATAACACTAAACATCTGCGTTAGTTTTCACTTTATTTACTAACCGTTCTTTATGCCTCATCCAGTCTTCTTTCACAAAACTTCGTCTGTAGCCCGCAGGTACCACAACCGTATTTTGTGACTATAAGCTACATTTAGATTTTTCTAGGCTTTACCCACCCGCCCATTCGTCTTTGTGAGTTTTTTGGTTCGCCAGAATTGATTTTCCTTTCTGCATATATTTCTCAGTAGAACAAACTTATTTTGTTATTAGTAACACATTATTTCTAACTGTTCATTACACATCTATAGTTAGGCGATCAAGCCTTCAATTCAGCCATCTACCTTTCTGAAGCACCATCGAAACTTGTCTGATGTTTGGTATCCACGGAAGTTCATGTTGACGCAAAGGAGACTGTGGTCACAGTGTCATTTTAGAAAATGTAGTACATTACTTTTTCTAACACTTAACACTCTCCGGGTAGAGTATATGTGATTTTTCAATGGAAATGCTTCTTTTTTCAGAGAAAAAGTCTTTTGGTCTCATGGAATACGGTCGATCTGAGATGTACATGGTGGGAAGAACAACTGTAGGCTTATTAATACTACTGAGGTCTTACTAATGGCCTTGTTGAAATAAGACGTTTGCTTTTGATAAAAACTCATCCTTGTTGCTTATTACGATATCTAGGCATGTATCCTACAGTTATGAGTCTGAAGCAAACAGAAATAATAGTTGCTGACTTTCAGGAATAAATCTAGGGTCAGACTAGTAGCCGTTACATTATGCGCCGTTTGCTATCGTGCAGCAGGTTGCTTACAAGCTAAGTGAGATATTTTCAAGGTATTCAATTTTTAATAACTGAAACTCAGGAAACCTCCACTAGCGAAACCGCCGTACGATCACTACTTAACCTGGGCTTAGAAACTATTTGGGAAGACCAATATGATAAAGAAATTTATATTTCAGAGGATGCCATTCGTTTGGTTCATCATTTAACGAACGTCTAGTGGAATGGCCAGATGCAGTTTGTACCGTCCGGCCATTTCAGTTGAAGAACTTTTAAGCCACAATTGTCTTACTCATATCAGTAAGTCCAGGTGTCTATATCTGATGCCCTCAGATTCGACTTCTTCAAGCCAGGTCTAAGGTAATCCCTGCCGAGACCTTCCCGGATCAGTGCGTCCCTCTGGTAGCTCAGGGACGAGAGAGATAAAAAGTTGCCTCGATTTTTCCAACCAACTGAACAGCAATTTTGCCGTGGTTGAGTGGCTTTTAGCAGGTCAAGTCAAAGTGTCTTCATTACTCACCAATGAGGAAATGTACTTTAATTACCCGCCCCACAGTCAGAGCTTTAGCGAATCAGGTTTGGTCTAACAAACTTAGGTGACATACTGTCTCTTCCTGAGGAGGCTAGATCCATCTCGAGCCCAAAAATTGTTTTATATGCGATGCTGGGGTAGTTGTTTCCTGGAACAAGCCACCTGGTTAAAAACCTTTGAATATTTTATAGATGTGTAACTTGGACGGAAATGGTTTCTGTTGGGGGCTTAACTCGGGAGAGGCACTGTAGTGAGTCTCTTGCTACTTCAGAGAAATACAAACAGTACTCGTTATGATTTATTTCATTATATAAGAGTTTTTCACACTAAAAAGCACGCCCCTTTTTGTACAAGGGCAACGCACTCTGGGCTTACTGTAAAGGCTACCCGGACGCCTAGGTAAAATTAATTCTTCCACTGAGACTGACCATCAGTTTACTGAAAAACAGTGAAATAGAGTTTAAGCAAGCCTCTTACATGGCGGCTTGTTTAAACCTAGACACTACTCGAGATTGTCATCTGCCCTCACATTCACTTGTGACTTGCCCGCGTGTGACGATAATTCACTGAAGGCACCCGCTCATTCTCTGACTAAAAGTTCCATCAGCGGACGTCATGCGATGCAGTGTGCGACTGGTTGTCCCCTAGTTGCTGGCACTTTAATACCAGGGCATTATCTGTCTGACGTTGTCTAAGATTTTATGATATACCAATCTGACGGACTGAGTGAAGATGATAGGCAACAATAGAGATAGGAAGTCTTAATAGGCAACATAAATGGTCTACAGACAAAGACGAGCGATGATTTTTCTTGAAATCAGACATAGGTGGCGGACTTTGCCCATTCACACAGTAACATTTGCCTCGGTCAAGGACTGATTTACGTTCGTCCATGAGGAGGAGAAGGGGCACTTTTGAAGGCAGTTTCTAGTACTGTGTGAAGTGACGGCCTAAAGCTCAATGACAACACATCACTTCTTATCAATTTCCTGATCCAAATGCTGTGTTAGGTACGCCAGTTTATCGCCTAAAAAATTCGGCTGCAAGCATGTCAACCAGCCAAAGAATCGTTAAACCTATCTAGTGATTCTGTGTGACTAGAGAGATAACCAGACATGACGGAATCGGTTATAAAATAGTGGATCCCTTAAGAAGGAGTGAGCGTTCTAAGCATTCTTAAGCTTACCTAAGGCTGAGTTATCTCGCTCCAGATAGGTTCCTGGAGGTTGATTTTTGTGGCTGGTGTAATGCCTTAAAGATAACGCAGACTTCTTGCCATGAATTTCATTCAAACTGGACAGAGGAGCTCTGGAGGGGGATTGGTAGTCCATTTGGTTAGACGTATGAACTGGAAGGCTGACAAACTCGCCTCTCTGCTCTTCGCCTGTATGTTCTGAACACTCAAACAGTCCGTCAGAATGCTGTCCCCGTTTGGTCGTGTCGAAATTTGGTTCACATGGGTTTCGTGACGAATTACTAGACTCGTAACTCCAAGCACACCGATTTGCACTGGTACAGTCATCGTCCTTCTTTCTTTCGCCGGAGGAGTAGGCTACATCTCTGTTGGCCAACAAATTTGGTGGGGAACCGTAGTGTGAGGAGTGAACAGCTGGATCCGCTTCATAACTAATCCCACTTCTGGTGGTGGATGCAGAGTGGGGTAATATTCTTTTGTAAGTGTCATCCTCCGAGCTTCCAGTGGCTTTCACCATGCGTTCACGACCCGTCAGTTTTGTGTTGTTGCCACTGTTATTGTTACTGCTGCTACTGTTGTTGTTATCGTATGCACCGCCTGATCCTGGACCCAAGTTACCGCCACTAGTAGATATAAGTCCAGCTGCAACTGGATGAATTGCCGCTGCAGCGACCAAACTGGCAGGCCAAAATCGATTGTTCGAGGGCCTTCAAAGAAATTAAACAACGACGGAGAAGGTTAACTTTAACGTCCATGAATCTGACTAGTTTTGATCCAAAGGCTAAAAACTTGACCGCCAAATGGTCCATTTATTTTGGAAAAATAAAGCGTGGGTTTTAACAGCCAGTGTTCCATTTTAGGTGAACCTATTTAAATATTAAAATAACAGGCAACAAGACCTTTGTGTCAACGAACCTGCTGGTTGCCGCTTTCTTCTTCTTGTTGATCACATGTGTATCAGTTGCAGAGCTCAAACCATCGTTCGAGTTTCCAGTACTTCCGTCCGCATTTCCGTCGCCACTGGAGCAATGGTTGGTGTTACCTCCCAATGGAATGAAATTGGAAGCGTCCAGCATTGGTTGTAGTATCCGGCGCCTAGCGTTTATGAACCAGTTGTTAACCTGCAACAGCGTTAAATTTGTCTGGTTCGCAATTTGCCGCTTCTCATCCTCTGTCGGGTAGGGATGCTACAAATGAAAAATGATTTTAGAAGAAACCAGTAAGATTTTTCTTTTTGTTTTTCAATGTGCTCACAAATACGTCCATTCAGTTAGCACTACCGTTTGAGATTCTCTGATTGGCTTAACGATATAAGATAGTTCTTCTTTGTAAGCACGGCATCATACAGTCACTTCGCACATGGCACCTCAACAGGGAACACCAGTCATTTTCATTTTGTTGTATTTTGTTTGAACATTACACTACTAACAAGTGCCTAGTAGCCCAATAAGCCTGTTGATCTCCGAAAACCAAGTCAGTACTGCGAATAAGTATTTGGTTATCGACATCCATTTAAAAATTACTCAAGATTATTTGAACAGTGATTCTGCTCTGGCTTATTACAAAATAGAGCTACAACATTCAGCGAGTGATACACGTTCCCTTTCTGGTCGAAGTTGTAGTCAACGCTACAGCTGTCTGAGTAACAGTAGTAAGCAAAATAATGAGTAAACAAGGAAAATTTTAAGAAAATTAACGAATGAGCTTTGGTTTCTGAGCATTTAGTGAACAGTAGTTGCGACTACTTATTAGACTCAAGTAAATGCGCACGTAACCAATGATAGTCCAAGTTATAGCTCTAAAATACCGCGAATTATAAATACCACACTTTCTTGTTTACCTATTAAAACAGGTTTAAATAGATACATCTTTAACAAAAACTTTGATACAGCTATCTTAGTGCAAGCTGACCTGCAGATTATTATAATTCATAGAATGAGATCAGATACAAATAAGCGTATCATAAGGAAAGATCAACTGATGCTTTTTCAAACGCTGTAAACGACACCAGTCGGAATAGAGGCTAGGTAACTTGAGTACAGTCATGGTTCGGCACTGAACCTGGGAATGTGCGCCCCTGATCAGCTAACATACAATCCGTCTGCGGACCGAGAACTTCACATAACCTACTTCTACTTATTTAGATAGATTTGTATTCATTAGTTGAGTCCTCACATGCATTTTCAATAGTTCCATTCGGATCGCCCTCTGGGAGATATTTTGTTATTACAAATATACGTGTGCTGATAGAAAAATGTAACCGATCCCATAATTTATACCACGGTCAGTATTGTACTGGTGCACAAGGTCGATAATTAAATGTCATCTATTCGTTAGAAAGAGACTTAGTTTAGAAACAAAGGACGTCAAATTATAAATTTTTCATAAAATTTAATTGTCTAGCTCCAGACAATCAGCACCAAGTAATCCACATGTTATAAACTAGTGACCTATAGGCAAGTGAGGATGAGGCGGTATTTTCTAGATGGTCTACGTCTGGCTTCCAGTATCCTGCGATATCAGTGATTCAATTCTATAGATCGTTTATTCATGCAAAATCTGTGTTCATCACGTGTGAACTGTCGGAGGGTTATATCTCCAGTGTCTCCAATCACGTAGTCTGTTAACCACTAGGACCTTGGTCCTAGAATTAAACCAGATGTACAGTGGATTGTCTGTGTACGTTTACTTCTATACGAAACGTTATCCTTTATCCACCAAACACATTATGCTGTTTAAGCACACCATTCGTATGGACTGCTGAAAGCGACAGACAATAAGTTGCTGTCCACAGTGGCTGGATTGACCATCTAATCTACTAATCACAGTTACCCATGGCTAGTATGATCATCGCTACTAAATATCCTATTCCTAAACTCATCGCTGTCTACCTTCGGACGTCTCCCAATATTTTGGACTGAATTCAAATATAAACAATCTACTAAGTCAGGCGGGTTGGTTCCTCAACCCTTGACGTCCACCTTCCACAACAAAAACCTCATCTTATTGTTGACTTATAGACTCATTCCTGAGGTTCAGCAAGAGATTGCGTCATCGGTGAGGATGGACCAGAATGATAAAGTCGTAAACCCTACGTAAACTCTAGTTACATTCGAAAAGTGAATCAAGCATGCAACTAAGTTTCACCTCCATATGATAAGTGAACAACCGTAAATTCTTGAGGCGGAGTAGTCCGTAAGGTATATTAAAATACATATAACATAGTTCGCTGTGAAAATTTCCGCTTAACAACACGAATGTATAACACGAGTTGGATAGCCTTGAAGCACCCTCCCTACTGTTAGGTATAAACAAATGTATTCCACAAAATGTCAAAATTGCATTCAAAGTGTATCCATGAGCAAACTTGAAAGAAATAAGGATATTCGTATACAACGTGTTTTTCGAGTAATTACACAGTCACATCAGTTATATGCAGTAATCTATGTACATATCGCAGAATCCAAACAGACTTTATGGACTAAGTGACATAAACGGTAAATATCTATACATAAACTCAAGTCAGTTAAAATAGAAAGCTTACAGTTTTCCACTGGTCTTTAGGTATACTGAGTGAAAATTTCAATGAAAAATTATCGTTCAGAAAGCCGAAAAAATGTACAAAATGATGTGCAGCGTGAACGGAAGTTCTGCCAAAGTATAACACGTTAATGATAAGACCGTAGTCAATGCTTGCAAGATTATCTCTCTACGAATCTGATCAGGCGATCCCAACTACACGATTAGCTCTTCACTAGCATGTTGGCACATTAGAGAATTGTGTTAAGTAACGCATTGTTTATTCAGCCTTTTTATCACTGTCAAACGAGTATCAATGTTGAGCAAAAGAAGGCTGACTGCAAGCCAAAATAATACGTAGGAAAACTCTAATCGTTGATGTATTTCAAAAACCATACGGAAATGAATGATCTGTTTATATTCACTATCATTCCAGCAACATCTGGGCTCACTTTCGCTTCTCGTAGCAGATAAATCAAGGCCAAGTGAACAGTACATTAGCCTGGTTATAACTAGGCACAGCCTCAGAAGATATTAGTTTGCACTTGATCTGGCATATCTATAAGTGACCCACCAAGCCACATTACACCCATCGGCTTAAATGGTCACTGCCACTTCAACGTGAAGCTCGTATGCAATCTGGTACCCAGGGGCTGATGCACACATTTTAATGTGATCGTCACGGTATGCACCAACTTCATTCGGCCCGTCTGGAATGGGTGAATCAACTACAGCCAAGCAGCGATGTACACAACTTAGTATGTGCCAACTTGTTGTTACATGTTACATTGACAATTTTAATGCTGAATTCGGTAGTCCGTCAACTTTGTACTTGTTACGCAACTGTATTTGGTGTTAAGCTTGATTGCTACTGTGACAACAAGACGACAGTCACCTTAGGCCAAGATGCAAAACAAGTTTTCCGACAGCCAAAACTAGTTATCTTTTTTATGTTACAAAAGCAGCTGAAGCCGCAGTGGTGATTTATAGTCATAAAAATGAACAGTAGTTCATCTCCAACCCTCCCTAATCTTGATCTGTACGTATTTGTGTAAACTACAACAGGGTTGGAGGCTGAACTGGAGCTTCACCAACATCTTCCCCTGATGGCTGACAGCTAAACCAAGCCTGACGAAAGATGATATTCCCTAAGCTTGGTTAACACCCATCTGTAGCTAAAAATTGGGAAAATCCCAAAACAGGTCCTCACAACTAATGCACACGGATACTCATATTGGTACAATAGGTTACACCATAGAACCCATTTAACACCGGCAGTCTTTCAGTAGAAAACAGATAGTTTACCTAACAGCATATCAGTGGATGTTGCTCACTTGAATAGTAAGATTGCGATTGAACGAATGAACGTAACAGTTGACCAACACAGTGAGTCACTTTCAAGACTACGAGTTCTCTATTGGAAGAGAAACCGGCGTAGATTTCTTGAGTTCAATGGAGTATCACGGATTTTTAGTTGACGTGCTCCAGTGACGTTCTGACGCAGTCAATGTAGAAACTATTTTTGTTATGCCTTTACCAAACAATATAGTAAACCCCAGACCATTCCTTTGAGCGATAAACCATCACAGTATCCTCTTATCAACTACCAATCCCCTCTTAAGCCTTCCAAACCAAACTGATGATATATATTGGGCAGAATTGGTCCACCCAGTGTCAAGTAATAGATGAAATGAAATCGCTGCCGAAGTTCGAGTTTCTGTCCACCTTGTCAACCTGTTTATCACTGTAGCTACGGTAGTTCTTGGGTGCCGCTGGTTAGCATACCTTCAGAAGTAAGGCCAGAAGAGATTACGACGTATACTAACCAATTCTCAACCACCACAGACAATAATCGCCGTCTTCCGGAGAAACGGATCTCACTTCACGCTGAAATGCCTAGTTATGCGTCAGCAGGCCCGAGAACTCCCATACTTTACAGCCAAACAATCACTCAGGAGTTTGTCGCGACTTTCCGACACTCTTAGAAAGGTTACAAATAGAGAACTGCCAACGGATAACAACTTGGAATTTTCCTTCACACTTACCGAAGGACGCTAAACCCTAAAACATTAGTTGAAGCCATAATTGGTCGGAGGGGATAAATAATTTTAAACTGAATATGATCTCAAGTCGATTCGGCACGTACAGTTGGTCATCATATGGACTGTCAATACAAAACATAGCATGACACACGACCTTGGTTCACCAATATGAGTATTGCACTGGAGATCGCTTGCTACACCAAAGAATGAACCAAATGGAAATACTGAAAATGATATGGACGAAGGGAGTGTCCTTCAAAATCTGGATTTGTTTTACTGACCAGTTCAGATTATGTGTCACAGAACTCCTAGGAACCAAGCGACCGGTTCTTGAATCCACAGACATTACTGGAGTCATTCAAAGTTTATTATGTAATCGAAGAGATATAATTTGTGAAGAAGCAAATGAAATTGCTACGGCACAGTGGAGACTCAGGCACAAAAGCCGACACGTACAGCATGCGCTCATAAGCTACGAACTTGAACAATAGAACGGCTGTGATAAGCTAAGGACTTTAGACAAACAATAACCAATCGATCAACATGCAAGCAGTTACAATAACTCGTTGACTTCTATTGATACCAATAGGAGGACACAGATTCTGAAAAAATATGACATTTTGCACATTATAGTTGTTTTGTCATAGAGTTGACTGTGTTGTTGTTATCACAAGCTGGCTCAGACGTCACAACGCACACAGGTTGCACCTGCCAACCGCAACTACTCGCAACTTTTGACTACGAGACGTACTTACAAGGCTTGTTCCAAATTCAAAACAGACCAACACATCAGTAAGTGTGGACAGGCCCAAAATATTTGCTACTTGGGTCATGTTACACACCGACCGGGATGGGGCATTATTTTATCAATACCTGTCTTACCAACCCAGAACTGGAATTTTTTTAACTGCTGACCTCGTTTTCTATCTGCTTCTTCGCTTTGCTTACACGAACGAAAAATGGATTGAGGATACAATATGTGATGCACAGCAGACGTAGTGTTTTTATCGAACTTGTAATATATCGGTGGTGTTGAACAGCGCAATTTGTTGGTTGAGAAAAAAACTTATCTAAATTCTGTCACAGAAAGATCTGCAATAAAGTGCTGATACTACCAGGAACCACCAGGAACCGACTTTTGTTTTTGGAAATCGTTAATTTCATCATATACGCCGAATTATGTCTGTAAAATTTCTCAATTGCTCGATTATCTTTCGGAAAGTTTTCTCGGCAGTAGTACACAGGATAGTTATCTAAGCAAAGTCGTATGATGAATTTCACATCAGATGAGGTTTGTACCGGCTTAGTACAAAACTGATAATTCAAGCATTCTCCTGCCTAGATATGGTTTTGGTAACCAAACCGTAGTTTAGAATCATCGCCCGTTTGCTGCATGAGGTCTCCTGTGAAAGTCAGAGAATCAAAACACTCACAGTTTGTGCTAACTTAGTGAGAATGCCAAATTATTCCACAGGACCTGTTATCACCAGTTGCAGAAGTGTGATGTCAGCAAGGTCAGGGTGGTAGATATTTGCGTGAGTGACCTCAATTAAATTCGGGGCATGCACTTGGAGTAGGTGGTGAAACCACTATTGGAAGGCATTTTCAATTCAAGGGTCATGTTAATAGCAGTTACGGAAGAGAAACCTTTCCTATGCAAACAGGAAAAACCATTTTCAGTACCAAATTTTCCTGACAGTTAATGTTCACTGGCCCTTGTGTGCATGCCCATCGATTTCGTCAGCTTGCTCCCACGTTGTCCATTTTACTGTGCTCTGCATACATTTGTAAACAGTGCTAAGTATACACTGATGTGCAGCGAGCTGTGTCAGAGCAACAGATTTTGCATAAAATCGTCTTGATTTTGCCGTACACTCAAAAATCAGTGATCACTTTTTAAACGACAAAGTAACTGAGTGCTAGGACGCTTTTCCAAATCGCCTGATTGTAATCATTGGCTGTTAATCAATATCAGGTGTTCGTAAATTACTGTTAGTCTGTCGAATCATATCA